>JAJKFI010034962.1:0-36439 GCA_029204185.1 Lerista edwardsae | reverse complement strand
CCAAAGCTCAAAAGAACGCGAAGCGAGGACCCACGCCCCTGCCCCCCCAGCAGACCCACCTCCCATCTCAGGGCTGCCCCAGCATTTAGGTGCTGGCTGACTGTTTTCCGCTTATTCCCTTGAGAAGGCCGCTCAGTTGGTGGCGTTGCAGCACAAGAGGCCACAGCGCAGCGCTTGGCTGTTCTGAGACCATTGCCTGGAGAGCTGAGTGAACCACCTCCAAGCGCTCGGCCCCCAGCCAGGCCAGCAGCAGCCAGAAGGCCGACTCTCAGGAGCGTCAGCTGAGAGGCCCAGGTGGAGCTGGCGGGTGGACAGAGTGTGCCCGTTTTGGGAGGTAAGACCAGTGGCAGCCACAGGCGTACAGGCCGGTTCCGAGGAGGTGGATGCACAGCCCACAACGACACCTCCGTCCGCCCTGCAGGGCACCTCGAGCGCCTCAGGCGGCAGCGGGCCATGGCAAGGCAAGCCGCAGTCTTCCTGTGCCAGCCTCCTCCTGCCTCGAAGGTGCACCAGCTCTCAGTGCAGACCGACAGCAGTGCCAGGCTGGGCTTGCGCCACCCCTTAGCCGGCCGGCCTCCTAGCTCCTGCCTTGGGCCCCGGCATAGCTCTGAGAGGCAGGATCATGCTCTGTGAATGGAAAATGAGCGAGAAAGGCAACATGCAGGCGTGCCCCGGTATCCACTGGCTCGCCATCCACGGTTTCAGTTATCCACAGGCACAATGGATACTGGGACGCCCATTAAATAGGGGAGCATTTCACAATTTTTTGACCTTGTTGCAGCAAAACCACTGATGTTCCCCTATCTTTAAATAGGACTCCCCAATACCCATGGTTTCAGGTATCTACAGGGTAGATGTGATGGTGGTCTGGAACGGAACCCCAACAGATACCAGGGCTTTGTGTTTGTGGATTTTGGGGTTGAAGGACCCAATGTAATAGCTAAGCATGTGCTTCAGCATTGTCCCGATACATTAAAGGCTTCAGCCCAGGTTAAAGTGCACGTCTGAACTGGAACCTCCTGACCTCACTTGCCAATTAATGGGCAAACAGGCTGAATCTTGCTCTGAATCTCTGGGCACTGATTCCCCTTTCACTTCTTCTGGGTGATTCTGTCTTATAAGTGACATAATTTGCTCCTCTGGGACAGTGACATTGATGACCATTTCCTCTCTCTCTCTAAATAATTATTGTTAAGTTTTGTTTTATAAAGATTTAGTGGAATTTTACTGGCCAGTTAATTAATGCTCCAGGGACTGCAGATGTACACTGTCTTCCTAAGCATCTACTTCCCTGGCACGGAGCAAAATGCCAGCATTCCAATTAATGGTTTATAAATGATTTTTCAAAGTGTAGACAATGGTGGCCAAAGATTCCATGCGGCAATTGAACCAGAATTGACCTCCACTCTGCTTGGCTACAGTCATACTATTTCTGTCAAACTATTTCTGTATGTATATTTGTGCCATCAGGAAGTATAACACTGAGACTGAGAGGCACTGCAAAGTGAGAGGGAGAATTTTTGCCACGTATTTCTACTGAGAAGAAATAAATGAGCCCCTATTCAAAACTAGAAAATTAAAGCTGCAATCCTATATACACTTACCTGACAGTAAGCCCCTTTGAACACAGGAGGGCTTACTTCAGAGTAAACATATATGGGATTGTGCTGTAATTCTCACATTTTCCACCCCTGGACCTCAGAAAACACTTGTATTGTCAGATGATGGTCACCTAAAGCAAAATTCAAAGCAGGACTCATCGATGGAGTGTTCAAGCATACTTTACAGTTAAGTGTCCCTTGTGCTAGCCAAACTTTGCTGGCCTAACTGTGCCGGCCAAACTTCAAGTTAAGATTGTGTTCTAAATAATAAATAATAACGAAGATTTTTATTTCTGTATAATGAGTTGTTCACAAGGTCAGGTACTGGGAAATCTGAGTTGGTTCATTACAAAAAATAAGGGTTAATTTTACAAAAATTACCATTTTTACAAAAAAAAAACTCATTAAATTTTTTTTCACAAAAAACTCATTACAAAAATTAATGGTTACTATTTTATGTGCAAAGAGAAAATAAAGAGAATAGAGGAAGACACGGACTATGGAATAAACTAGACCACAATGGTATAACCAAAACGAACCAGTATGGAGGAGAGACTGCGCACTGCCCAGGGCCACTGGTCTGACTATTCAGCTGCAGTCTCCCCAAGCCCCCCCCCCCAGGCCCAGGCCTGAGCCACAAAGACCTGAGAGCCACACCAAAGTGACTGGAGAAGCCTTCCTTCCTCCAGAGTCACCCCACCAGCAGCCCAGGCTGGCCGGGTGACGCCCAGAGTACTTCTGCAGCACTCCCATTACAGCCACCTTTAAGTCTCTGAGATGAAGGTGGGTGGATAGAGGGACAGTAGGACTCTAAGGAAAAATAATTGAAGCTTGTGCTCAGTTGCCTTGCCTGAAGAGAACTCCGGTGCTTCTCACTTCCATGGCCTCCATTCTTCCTCCTCCACAGACTACTGTTTCCCCAGGGAAGGCTTTACATTCTGTAGTTTCTTAAACAGGAGGGTGGGATGCTTTTTCAGTTTGTCATGATCATCCAAGCACTTTAAGTACTAATGGAACTAGGAGTATAAATAGCTGCTTTGAGATTGGCCAAGGGACTCCTAATGGACAATATCATCTTACGCCAGGAAAAGGAGGGAGAGAAAGATGACACAAACATCACAAAGAAAAAGGATCTATGTGAAACTGAGAATCGAGACAGGGATGCAGGAGAAATACTACCCAAATCGGAGAGAGGCGGGTGGAAGAATGTCTTCAGGAGAGGGTAGATTCTGTGTCAGAAAATGAGATTTAATATTTAATTAACATAAGATATGGTGCTTTAAGTGTCTAAATGTCAAATACGATTGTTATTATTATAAATGCCAAATATGATTGTTGCTAGTGATGAACTTAGACATATCTCTGTCTTCTTCTATTAATTTCAATTTGACCCAAGGAGTTTAGAAAAAAACATGACTCTAGCTTCAAACTATGTCTCCATCTGCTTCATAAATAGAGGCTGAATATTCATTCCTGCTAGTACCATCAGCTTCTGTCAGATATGGGTCAGAGTTAAAGGAACCACAGAATTGGAAACAAAGACACATCCTCTGCACATGGGCATACTGTATACGCGGACTTTGGATCAACCAGCATAACGCACTGGGAGTTCTGAACCGAGGGGCGTATCAGTGGACTTCAGGCCCTTTATGCCAGCAGTTCCCAAACTGTGAGCCAGGGCTCTCCAGGGAGCCACTGAAACGACAGTAGACAGGGGAGCCGCAGAGTCCTCATGAAAAAACCACTGCCCTATACAATGTATAGCTGTGTTATTCAAACTGTGGGTTGAGACCCACTTGGTGGGTCGTGATCTGATGTCAGGTGGGTCACAGAAAGCAGCCATCTTGGAAACTGCAGATCTTACTCTTGTCGTATTCCTTTTGTGAGTGTTAATAGTCTGAATTTTCAAGTGAGGAGTTTTTGTAAATGTTGTTTTTAGTTCCGTGCTTTCCCGTCATGCTTTGTCCCCATCTCGCTTTCTGTCAGGGGTGTTTCATGGCTGTGCCAGTGCTGCACTCCCAGAAGGCCAGGGGCTCCATGAAGGCCCAGCCCTTGGACCGCTCTCGTCCTTGCTGGGCGCTGCTTATCAGTTCCTCTTAGTCCCGGCCATCTGGATGCCCTTGGAGCATCACCTGCCTGCCCGGGGACCCATGTGACCCACCTGGTTGCCCTTCGCTTCCCACCCTATTGGACTCTGAGAATCTCTGCATTGGGCTAGGCTGACACCTGCAATTTTGTAAAGGAACATAGACATGCAGTTCTATATTTTTTCAATTATTTTGAAAAAAGATAAAATATACCACGGCAAAGGAAGGAAAAAGATGCTTCTTGGAGTAGAACATGAATCAAAGGGTTAACCCCTGCTAACTGGACAAGAGGCACTTTTTCCAGTGGTGTTCCTCTTATATTTAGCAGGGGGAGAGTAACTGTCCCTCTTCACCCCTGCACAGTCTTTCTAGTGGCTGTTGCTGGCGGTCTGCCTTTTTTTAGATTGTGAGCCCTTTTGGGACAGGGAGCCATTTAACTTTATTATTACTATTTGCCTGTAAACCACTTTGTGAACTTTGTGTTGAAAAGTGGTATATAAGTACCTGTTCATTGATTGATTATGAATGCTATAGATGTCTGCTTAATAGCTACTTATTATTCTGTGATATGAAGGGAAAGTCTTTTCTATTGGTGGCATATTAGTTATGTTATCGGAAATGTACCTTTTAATTTACGTACCTTTTAATCACATGTTTAATGTTGGCAGTTTTGCACATGCCTCTCTAATCAAGTCTGAAGACAATCTCATAGCTTACTGTTTGTATTAGAGCAGTGGTTCTCAAACTTTTGAGCACCGGGACCCACTTTTTAGAATGACAATCTGTCCGGGACCCACCAGAAGTGATGTCACAGCTGGAAGTGCCAACATTGTGGTGCCAGAGCCTGTTGCTTTCCTGAGAATGCAGCAGGAAGTTGGATTGTTTTTCAACCATTTTCCAATAGCGAAGTGAATCAGAAAGAAAAAGGCCTATTTAAAATCTTGACACAAGCGAAAAAGCCACACCGCCCCCCCCCTTTTCCAGCATCCCATCTTCCCATATTTTCAATGTGGCTGCTCCAGGTACATCGTGACCTACCTGAAATTGGCTCGAACCCACAGTTTGGGAAGTGCTGCATTAGGGTTTACTATTCTTTTGATCACCAGGATTGCACCCTCCATGCCATTCTCCTGGCAGCAATGCTGTTCATTGGGCTTGTGTTCATAAAGTTCTTTCAGAATTACACTATAAGGCTTCAGGTCACCTGAACTAGGCCTCAATTCTTCAAACCATATGCTTCAAATAGAAAAAGTATTTACATTCCACAGTTTTCTGCAGTTTCACTGATGGGAAAGATAAACGTTATATTAATGTTTTGTTCAGAATTGGACTGTAGAAAGCTGATTCAATGAGGATTTCCTATAACCTACAATTTCACTAGACAGTCAGTTCCTACATTCCCAGCCGTTTCCTTTGATAAAGAATGGTCATTTGGCTCCTGCATCCCCTTCCTGTATTATCTGAGGCTTGCAGTTTAAACTATCAGCTTTGTCGGGACCAGATTTTGAGTACAAAATGGAGCAATGTTCATACTGCATTAAAATCAATATCCAAAAAGTTCAGTCGCTAAGTCATGTCCGACTCTTCGTGACCCCATGGACCACAGCACGCCAGGCCTCCCTGTCCTCCACTAGCTTCCGGAGTTCGCCCAATTTCATGTTCATCGCTTCGGTGACACTATCTAACCATCTCATCCTCTGCCGCCCCCTTCTCCTTTTGCCTTCCATCTTTCCCAGCATGAGGGTCTTTTCTAAAGAGTCCTCTCTTCTCATGAGAGGGCCAGAGTATTGGAGCTTCAGCTTCAGGATTTGTCCTTCCAGGGAGCAATCAGGCTTGACTTCCTGTAGGATGGACCGATTGGACCTCCTTGCAGTCCAGGGGACTCTCAAGAGTCTTCTCCAGCACCATAATTCGAAAGCATTTATTCTTCAGAGCTCTGCCTTTCTTATGGTCCAGCTCTCACAGCCATACATTGCTACTGGGAAAACCATAACTTTGACTAGGCGAACCTTTGTTGGCAGGGTGATGTCTCGGCTTTTTATGAAGTTGTCTAGGTTCGCCATAGCTTTCCTCCCAAGAAGTAAATGTCTTTTAATTTCATGGCTGCAGTCACCATCTGCGGTGATCTTGGAGCCCAGGAAAATAAAGTCTGTCACTGCTTCCATTTCTTCCCCTTCTGTTTGCCAGGAAGTGATGGGAGTGGTTGCCATGATCTTCGTTTTTTTAATGGTGAGCTTCAAGCCAATTTTGGCACTTTTCTCTTTCACCCTCATCAGAAGGTTCTTGAGGTCTTCCTCACTTTCTGCCATTAGAGTGGTGTCGTCTGCATAGCTGAGGTTGTTGATATTTCTCCCAGCAATCTTGATTCCAGCTTGTGAATCATCCAGCCCTGCCTTCCTCAGGATGTACTCTGCATATAAGTTAAATAAGCAGGGTGACAGTACACAGCCTTGTACTCCTTTCCCAATTTGAAACCAGTCAGTTGTTCCATGTCCAGTTCTAACTGTTGCTTCCTGACCCGCATACAGGTTTCTCAGAAGGCAGATAAGGTGGTCTGGTACTCCCATCTCTTCAAGAACTTGCCACAGTTTGTTGTGATCCACACAATCAAAGGCTTTAGCGTAGTCAATGAAGCAGAGGTAGATGTTTTTCTGGAACTCTCTTGCTTTCTCCATGATCCAGCGAATGTTAGCAATTTGATCTCTAGTTCCTCTGCCTCTTCGGAAACCAGCTTGTACATCTGGTAGTTCTCGATTCACGTACTGCTGAAGCCTAGCTTGTAGGATTTTGAGCATCACCTTGCTAGCATGTGAAATGAGTGCAATGGTGCGGTAGTTCGAGCAATCTTTAGCATTGCCCTTCTTTGGGATTGGAATGTAAACTGATCTTTTCCAGTCTTGTGGCCACTGTTGGGTTTTCCAAATTTTCTGGCATATGAAGTGCAGCACTTTGACAGCATCACCTTTTAAGATTTTGAGTAATTCCACTGGAATGCTGTCAGCTCCACTAGCTTTGTTGTTAGTGATGCTTTCTAAAGCTTACTTGACTTCACACTCCAGGATGTCAGGTTCAAGCTCCGTGACCGCACCATTGTGGTTATCAGGAACATTGAGATTGGCCTTATATAGTTCCTCTGTGTATTCTTGCCACCTCTTCTTAATCTCATCTGCTTCTGTTAGGTCCTTGCCGTTCTTGTCCTTTATTGTGCCTACCTTAGCATGGAATTGTCCTTTGACATCTCCAATTTTCTTGAAAAGATCTCTAGTCTTTCCCATTCTGTTGTTTTCCTCTATTTCTTTGCATTGCTCATTGAGGAAGGCCTTCCTATCTCTCCTTGCTGTTCTCTGGAAATCTGCATTCAGTTGGGTATATCTTTCCCTTTCTCCCTTGCTTTTGGCTTCCCTTCTTTCCTCAGCTATTTGTAAAGCCTCGTCAGACAGCCACTTTGCCTTCTTGCATTTCTTTCTCTTTGGGATGGTTCTAGTTGCTGCTTCCTGTACAATGTTACAGACCTCTGGACAGGCACTCTGTCTACCAAATCTAAGCCTCTGAATCTATTTGTCACCTCCACTGTATATTCGTATGGGATCTGATTTAGGTCATATGTGGAGGGCCTAGTGGTTTTCCCTACTTTTTTCAGTTTAAGCCTGAATTTGGCAATAAGAAGCTCATGATCTGAGCCACAGTCAGCTCCAGGTCTTGTTTTTACTGCCTGTGTAGAACTTCTCCATCTTTGGCTGCAAAGAATGTAATCAATCTGATTTTGGTGTAGGCCGTCTGGTGAAGTCCATGTGTACAGTCGCCATTTGTGTTGCTGGAAAAGCGTGTTTGCTATGACTAATGTGTTCTCCTGACAAAGCTCTATCAGTCTTTGCCCTGCTTCATTTTGTACTCCAAGACCAAACTTGCCTGTTACTCCTATGACCTCTTGACAGCCTACTTTAGCATTCCAATCCCCTATGATGAGAAGGATATCTTTTTTGGGTGTTAATTCTAGAAGCTGTTCTAGGTCTTCATAGAAACGGTCAACTTCTTCCTCTTCAGCACCAGTGGTTGGGGCGTAGACTTGCATTACTGTGATGTTGAAAGGTTTGCCTTGGATCCGAATTGAAATCATTCTATCATTTTTGAGGTTATACCCCAGTACTGCTGTTCCCACTCTCTTGTAAAGCCTCCAACGATGAAGGCTACTCCATTTCTTCTAAGGGATTCCTGCCCACAATAGTAGATGTGATGGTCATCTGAATTAAATTCTCCCAATCCTGTCCATTTTAGTTCACTAACTCCTATGATGTCGATGTTCAGCCTTGAAATCTCACGTTTGACCTGATTCATAGATCTGAATTCATCTTACTTTGATTCATAGATCTGACGTTCCAGGTTCCTATGCAGTATTGTTCTTTGCAGCATCGTACTTTCCTTTCACTTCCAGACACATCCACAGCTGAGCTTCCTTCTGGTTTTGACCTGTCCATCTGCTGTGACCTGTCCATTTTGGGTGACCCTACATGGCATAGCTCACAGCTTCATTGAGCTACTCAAGCCCCTTCGCCATGACAAGGCAGTGATCCATAAGATAATACTGTATCTTAAAGTAAAACCTTAAAGTAGTCCTGTCCCTGCCTCCAAAAACAGCCTGGACTGTGGATTTCATGATCCACAGATAATGGATAATCTGGATAATAACCTCGAGCAGAACCCCTCTGGACGCCAAGGACAGACCCGTATGGCAGAACTGGAAAAGGTGCAGAAGGAAGTGAACAGCCTGATTAAAGGCACCTTCTTATGAGGAAAGGCTACAGTGTTCGGAATGAAGCCCAATGAAGCCCTTTATTCACCTGTAAAAGGCCTGTGGCCCTGTGACCCACGCAAGCCAGCATTTCCCTTCTCTTTGCTAAAAGGTTTGGGAAGCACTGAATCAATCATCATGGGGGCCAGATAAATAGTGTTTGGGGGGGGGTATCCAGCCCAAGGGCCTGACGTTTGGCAATCGTGCTCAAAACCCTATCTCATGAGGAGTCAGTCCCATTATAGTCAGGTGGGCTTATGCCCTGGTAAGAGAGGATAGGATTGCAGCCTGAGTTGGTATTACTTTGCACGAACAACTGTCATGCGTTGTCACGGGGGGGGGCATTCTTGTGCAGTGTATTTGTGTGTGAGAGAGAACGGGACGAGTGTGTTGTGTAGTTATATAAGTGTGCGTGTGTGATATAAAAATTGCACGCTTGCTGGGATGACCTCAAGTACACCAGCTCGGAATACTCGTAGAAAAAAATTCAAAGTGAACGTTAACAGCACCAGGTGGTACAACAGGTGATGCTGGTATCCCTAGAATTGCTTCCACGGGGCCGTGTAGTACCAGCTAGCTAATTTGTCAACTTGAAATCCAACACATGCTTAAGGAATATACGGATGCTTACAATCAGTGCTTTTTTTTGTAAAAAAAAAGTGCAGGAACGCCCACCAGAAGTGACGTCATAAGCCGGAGGCTGGAGGAGCCCAGGTCTACCTGCGGCTGGTTCCTAGCCAGTGATGATGTCAGTGACCAGTGGGCAGAGCCAGCCGGTTCTGTACAGCGCCTGGCACCTACAGAACAGAAAGCGAAGAATCCCACCCCACCCCAATTGCAGCTCCAGTAGTGATGGGGACAGTCTCCCAAAGAAGCCCAGTGAAACGCTCTGGACTGGAGAGACAGCGGCAAAAGCCTTTCCTTGGTCTTCGCGGCTAGGCGAGGTGGAGTCATTCAAAATTGCCAGGGAAGTTGAAAACTGGCATGGGGGCAGCAGCCTCAAAGCCGAGGCTGGCTGAGCAGAATGAGGCAGGAACCTGTGGAAGGGGCTGAGGGGCGGCACCACTCCGGACGGCACCCTTGGGCGCTTCCCCACACCAAAGCCCGCTTATGCTGGGCAGGTCAGGAGGGCAGCTTCAAAAAATCCTGGCTCCCTCCGTCCCCTCCAGGGCCCCCCTCGATTCGCCACTGCACCCCCAGGACGCCCCTTCTCCCCAGTGAGCTGCAGACTCACCAGAGCGGCTGCTGACTCTATGTGTGTGGCTGGAGGGATCGAGGAAGGGGGCTGTGCAGGATGGGACTTCCCCACTGCAGTCCTTCCCCCTTTGCCCCTCTAGGAATCCGGAGTCGCTCCGTTTAACCCTCTGAGTGCTGGCCAACCAAGAAGAAAAGCTCTTTTCAGAGGAATCGGGAAAGGGGAGGAGTGGGGAAGCGCGGGGGACTGCATAAAAAAGGTGGCGGAACGCCGTTCCGGTGCGTTCTATTAGAAAAAAAGCCCTGCTTACAATAATATGAGGCAAAGGACCAGCAGTCAAACAGCCATGAAGTTATCTGGGAGTTGTTGGTAGCCTAGGGAGAATTTGGGGGTCACAAAAAAAGCCATGGTGCTGGGGCACCTCCAGCCATTTTCACACCTGGAATACAGCCGCCTTCTGGCCTTTACCTGCTTGCTGCCTGCTAACACTTCAGGCCTGGCACCTGCCTTACACCTGGCAACAAGCAGGGGAGAGGGCAGAGACTGGTGTCCAGCAAACTTCCAGCAAACCCTGAGAGAAATGGGAGCAGCCCCAGGAGCAGATGGCCGCCTTCTCTTACCAAGTGTGCCACGTCACACCCCAAGTCACAACCGCTTCTTATGCCCCTCTTATTCACTTGGTGCACCCTTCTCTCCCCCCTCCCTCTGTAGACTGCCTGCTAAATAAATTCACCTGGGGCCCAATTCTAGGCATGTCTACTCAGAAGTAAGTCCTATTTTAGTCAATGGAGCATTGTGGACAGGGTTACAGCTTGGGCCATTGCCCCTTTTCTCTGCAGCCTGCAGGGTTCCATCGAGTGGATTTGTCTCACTCTCCCTAGCTGGTGGGCAGGGGGGGCTCGCTCTTCCCAAACACCTGACACTGCAGTTTTCAACTTCTGGGTGATTCTCAAGGGTGACGGCAGGCGTTTCCCATGCGGGGCGAGAGAGCCCTGACGGGAGACTGGGGGCGAACACATACCCAACAAATGACTCCAAGTTGCCCGACAGGGGTATTACACTCCCCCCACCCCCACCGTGCCGGGCTGGTGATACTCCAATTGGTCCCAGTTTCAACTCTAAAAATTATGGTAAGTCTATGCCTGGAAGCAGACATAAATGGGCACATACTATTGGTTCAATTTAGTTGCAATAGCATTCTAGCATGAGAATATAATAATATCCACAACGAAAATTGGAAGTGCCCATTTTACATTAAGAAATTTGGAGGCTTGGGGAGCCCTCCACAGGCCTCCCCCTCCCCAGACTGCAGTGTTTTGCTCCTTGTTCCTTGCCACAGCATGATCCTGGGGATTGCATCACTGCCTTCCCCCTCCCTGCCCCTTAAAGGGGCAACCTCAGTGCATCCCTGGGCTGGTGGGTCATGACCCACCAGTTTGGGAAGCACTGGATTGGCAGATATGTTGTCCCAGTGACAGGATCAATGCATTCTTTACAGCTGTGTCCTGGCATTGGTCATTTACACCTGTACTTGCACCCTTGATATTTGTGTCCAGTAAATATTTATATTAGGTGAACTATTTTATTTTTAAAATGCAAAGGTAGGGTTAGGGTTAGGGCTGGGATAAGAGGCATCTATAACATGGCATTTGTTGCCCAGTTGTCATGGGAAGCAAATATCCAGGACACAAAAACAAAAATGATACATGAATGTCCAAGAACGCCAGTGACCAGGACGCATCTGCCTAGGAGTCCTTGTCCAGGTGCAAACACCAACATGCGAAAGGGATCTTGGAGTTGCAGTGGGTCACAAGATGAACATGAGTCAGCAGTGTGATACAGCTGCAAAGGAGGCAAATGCCATTTTAGCCTACTTTAATAGAACCGTAGCTTCCAAGTCGTGAGAAGTTGTATTGTGGCTCCACTTTACTCCACATTGGTGCGACCTCACCTGGAGTGCTGTGTCCAGTTCTGGGCACCTCAGTTCAAGAAGGATGCTGCCAAACTGGAGCAGGTTCAGAGAAGAGCAATGAAGGGGTTTGGAAAAGAAGTCCTATGAGAAAAGGTTGAGGGAACTTGGTGTGTTTAACTTGGAGAAGAGAAGGCTGAGAGGGGATCTGATAGCAGATGTCTGAAGGGCTGTCATAAGGAGGAAGAGACAAATTTGTTCTCATCTCCTTCAGTAGAACTAGGTCAAAAGGGTACAAACTGCGAGAGAGGAGATTCCGGCTGGCCATCAGGAAGAATTTCTTGACGATAAGGGCAGTTCTACAGTGGGACAGATTGCCACTGGAGGGAGGTGGTGGATTCTCCCTCACTGGGGACCTTCAAGCAGAGGCTCGACAGGCACCTGCTGGAGATGCTCTGGGGGTATTTCCTGCTCCAGGCAAGAGGCTGGACTAGGTGGCCTTGCAGGTCCCTTCCAGCTCTGTGATTCTACGTCCTGATACCAGCGGGGCCTTTAACTCCCTATGCATCAAATTATAGAAGTAAAAGTTGAAAAATGGCCCCCTATTGACTTTCAATGTCTCAGGGAACACCCCAATATATGTGGTGGGAGGGACAGCAGCACCCAGTCTCCCTGCTCAGCTGCTATACAATGAGGTCAGGGCCAAGAGGAATCCACCCGCACCCCCACCCCCACCCCCACCCCCACCGCCTGCTCAGCTGTACATTGTTTTCATCTAGAGGTTTCTAGAAGTCCTGCAACCCAAAGGTCTTCTTGCTATTTCAAGGTCTGCTGTGGCAAAACAGTTTAAAATCTCATTTCCTTGCAGGAGTGCTTTGTGCTTAAATTAAATTATCTCTGTATGAAAGGTAAATGCTTAAGGGAGATTAATTGGCTATTACACTGTGAAAGAGAGAGCCGGGCAGTCCCCGTCTGAGCAGTGAGCCCCAATTGATGGACCGGGCAGGTGAGTCTCTCCTCATGAGCACTCAGGTGGAAATAGTAAAAAACCGCCACTGCCACTAACCCCAAAAATCATTTAAATCACAAGCAGCCCCAGGCGTCATCTTCCTTCTTCTTCCGTCTGAGTCTTGACTCGCAGGGGGATGAGCTTCGGTGTGTCGCGCAGTTGACACGCCTATTGCGGCTGGTGCATATACGATGTGAATCGGCTGACAGAGTGAGCTGCCACACGCTGGTGTACCGGCAGTGATGTCATTCAGGGGGAAAGGACCAGAACGGGCATTCCGGATCCTAACGGGCTCCGTGGCTGGTTCCAGGTGCCAATCCAATCAAGACAAGTGCCAATCAAAAGTGAGTTCCTGTTCCTAAATCATTTGAATGACACCACTGTGTACCGGGTATGTGTGTGTGTGTGAGTCAACGGGTGCAAATGCCGTGGGGTGCCATGTGGGGGCAGTGTGCCACCACCATCCACTCCCCCCCCCACAGCACCCCCTCAGAGGCGCCCTCAGCCACCACTTTTTCCTGGCTCTGGAATTGTGCCAAGAGCGGCTGTGAGCTCTCCGCCTCTCTGAAGCCAATTCTGCACCAGTCTGAGGTTCATCCTTCCCGTTTTGAAAAGTAGGGAAGAAAGGGGCGGACGCTTATAGCAGAACCTCCATTTTTTACTCTCCTGAAGAAAACAGGCCCCATTCTGAAGGTGGCAGAAGTAACTGCAGTGACCCAAGTACTTCTGGGTCAGGGGGCGGCCCTCGTGCGCCAGGCCCTGGGGCAGAACGAGAGCCCAGAATGCCAGGGCTGCCAGGGCAGCATTCCACCGGAGCGAAGGCAGGCAGCACCAGGGACCTGCCCGTCTGAGGCAGAGGGGTTTGTTCCCAGTGACAAGGGTCGGACTGCAGCCTAAGGGCCAAATACTACCCAATTTCCCAGCCCTGATTTAGCCGTCCCAGTGGTGTGTTTGTGTGTGTGTGTGTGTGTGTGTGTGTGTGTGTGTGTGTGTGTGTATGGTGGGGAAGTCCTAGGAAGCCAAGGGACATTTGTTTCCTTACCCTGTGGCTGCGTTGCAGCTGCATCAGTGTAGGAAGGTTGAGCAGGATCGGGCTCTTGGTCTTACTAGGCTTAATTCTGTGTAAAATAAACAACACAATGTTTAAAGTAAAGCTGATACGCTTTACTTGTGCCAATTCTGGGGCTTCACCATTCATTAATCTTTCAATAAAAAGTCTATTAAGCTGTTGAATATGCAGCAACACACAATGGCATGTTTATGCGCATACTTTTTCATGTATCCTACTTCCACGCCCGTCATGACTGAATCCCATTGAGATCATGTTATATATCATTCAATAGACCCCATTTTCTACCAACAATGCTTTTGCGCATCATTTCTAAGGTTGCATTGTCGCAGCGTCTTTCTTAGGCCCTGTCGGCCCCGGCGACACCCCTGGACCCCCCGACCCCCGCCGAGACTTACCGGAGCCCCCAGGAGGGCGAAGAAGATGACGCCCGGCCCTCCTGGGCCAACGCAGCAGAGGCGACAGGGGGACGATGGCAGGCCAGGCCAGGGAGCCCCGCACGCAGCGGACCCCCCCGGGCCGCCCCGAGACGCCGGAAAGGCGGCGATCGTGCCGTGGAGCACGGGGCGGCCGGGCCTGCTTTCCCCACGGCCCCGACAGGGGCGGAGGCCGACCGCCGTGGCCCCGCGGCGGGGTCTGTGAGCGGGACCGCGCCTGGGGAGACCAGGGCGGGCCGCGGGGACCCCGCCGGAGCCATCGCCGCGCCCGCTATGGGTCCGGCGGGGGCAGATGGCTCCGCGGGCCGGGGAAGCCTCCAGTAGCCGCGCAAGCGCGGCTCTGGCCCTGACCCGGCCCCAACGAGACTACAAAGGGAGATCTCACGAGATCTCCCCTTGGAAGTCTCGCCGGAAGGGGCGGATCCCCACCCCTTCCAGCCAGAGCTCATAAGGAGCTCGGCAGGGGAGGCGAGCGGTCGCTCTCTGAGGCTGGGCGAAGGTCCGGCTCTCTGGGAGGCCGCGGGGACCGGCCATCCTCCTCCCCTGACGACCTCCTCGAGGGGTGCTCCGGAGACCAGGGGCGAAGACAATACCGCCCCTGAGGGGGACCCGCTACTCCGGGCACTCCAGGCCCGACAACCGGGCCTCTCACCACTTGGGCGCGGCTGGCACCCACCCCCGCCCCCTTACCTGGTACTGACTCCCCGGCAAAGGGGAGAGCGCTGGGGCAGGCGGGTGCCACGTGACAACAGCCCCGAAGAGTCGGGGGGTCCCGACGCGGGGGGTCACCCGGGCGAGAGAGAGAACACCCCAGCACTCCAGCCCCCACCTCCCCTTTTGCCTGAAGGAAGGAGACGTCGCTCTCATTGAGCCTACACGCATCTCCGACCAAAGAACTGTATTGACAAAGGGGGGCCCGTGCTGTAACGTGGCCCCTGGGTGCTGGACGCCCCCCATGAATGTAAAAGTCCTCTCTAGAATAAAGACAGGATCCAGAGGTGCCAGCTTCGAGCCTCGTTTATTCGCACGCAGCGACCACCCGAAGCGCCAGCGCTTACATAACTTACATCGTCCACAGATGTCACTCCCCCCCTAGCGACGCCCCCATGGACACCGCCGCGACAGGCCCCCAGAGGAGAGAAATGCCTTGTGCAAAATTCAAGGTGTTTTCATATGTGCCTGATTCAAATGCAGGCCAGAGGTAGAAAGGTGTGCACCTGCTTTCCCGTGCTGCCCATGGTGCTTCTGTATGGATTCCCACGTAAATCAAACTCAGAAATTGCCTTCTCCTAAGAATAACACCCCCCAACTTTTTTTACTGAGCACACAGCTCAAGCCATTGCTCCTTGGGGGGGGGGGGTGGCTCCTTGAGTAAGAACACTGTGGAGTAAAATTCTTTTTTGCAGTGGAAGTACATGCTAAAAGAGCAGCTGAGGTGTTTTGCAGGCTCAGCATGACATCGTGACTTATGTTCCTGCACCCTCTAATGAAGTGGAGGCAGAATTCTTCAGGAAGAGAAGTCTGGAGGGGAGGTTTGCCTCTTTGACCTTTGAAAGACATGAACATAGCCGGAAAACAGCCTTATATTTACCATTGAGTTAATAAATGCAGAAGTTTATCTTCACTGTAGCCTTAGCCTGAGAGGAGAGCCATGTCTTGACCTGTTCAATCTCTCTGAGGGGTGTGTGTGTGTGTGTGTGTGTGTGTGTGTGTGTGTGTGTGTGTGTGATAACACTCAATGACAAGGAAGCATTTTGGAATCAAGTTTGCCCGTTGGACAGTCCGCCTGAGGAAGATGCTCCCTGCTTTCCATTGAGCTGCCTGCAGGGGGCACCACCTCTGCTCTGCAGCCTCAGAAGAGAAACAGCAGATCAGCCGTCCCGCCTTCACCTGGCTGGGCGTGTTTCCTCTTCACACACAAGCACTGCTGGCCAACCTCCTTTTAGCATCCATAGTAAGTGTTGCCTCCCCTGTTCCACGCCCTTGGAGGAATGTGGAGGAGGTGGGCAAAGTAGTAGTTTTATTATCCCAGGGAGGGAGCTGCCCCTCCTCTCCCTGGTGGATATAAACTCTCTGGTATTTCAGGACAGTCGTGTATTAGTGACCTGTAACTGGCCAGTGATCAGAGAAGATGACCAGGAGCTTAGCAAGCCAGCAGGTTTTCAAACTGGAGTGTTGTGACCCCCCCCCCCAGCCTGAAGAGCCCAGCTTGTTTCCCTTTAAGAGGCAGGGTGGGGAACGGCAGCAAAAAAAATAGCTATGATGGAGTCGCTTCAGGGCACATATTTGGACTGGGATGTACCACAAATGCAAATTTTGTACCACAAATATTGTTGTTATATAAGCCAAGACTGGATCCTTCAGCTGTCTTTAGCTTTCTGGCATCCTTAATTTCAAGATTTTACTTCCACAAAAGGATTAGAGATACCCAAGCAGTAAGATTGAGGGCCCATTCCGGAGGCACTTATCACCAGTGGAATGTTTGTACTATCAGCTTAAAAGTGTCGCGAACAAGCATGTTCACGAGAACCCCCTCCAGAGCTGGGCAACCTGAAATGGGTCTCCTTGGCTCTGCACCCACCAAACGCCATTTCAACACCACTGGAGCTCTGGGTGCTGCCAGACTCAAAACGCAATCCTAACCTGGAGTTAAGCCGGCACAGTCAGGCCAGCAAAATTTGGCCAGCACAAGGGCCACCGTAAAGTATGTTTGGACCACCCTTGGAGTCAGAGAGGCCAGCAGACAGACGCATGCCATCCTCCCTGACTCAGAGTGGTCCAAATGCACTTTATGGTGGCCCGTGTGCCGGCCAAATGTTGCTGGCCTAACTGTGCCGGCCTAACTCCAAGTTAGGATTGCACTCTCAGGATTGTCAGCCTGGTAATTCATTTAAACTAAGCAATGAAATACTGCAAATTGTTGTGGCCAGATAGTCAGGTTCCCATCAGGATAACATGTTTGTAGGAAGCAAATATACAAGGGGAAAAGTGGATCTAAACAACTTCCTTCCATGCTACTACATTACATTTATCACTCAAAAAGCACCAGGATATTCTATTTTATGGATCTTCTGGGAAAGCTTTGTTAGATTGGCTTTCAACCGTGCAGCCGAACCATGCAGAAGGAGTTTGACTGAGTGGTTGAAAGGTGGGCAATTTAAAATAGCTGACAAACACCTTCTCAGCTCCACTAACAAGCCAAAATGATAGTTCTTGTAGCAAGCAGACCTCTGGCCAGATGACTGAAAGAAAGGAATTAATTGACAGGTCAGCCTTGACATGTGATTGCGCTGAATGTGACCTGATTTCTTTCACTTGACTATGGAACGGTCAAATGATGTTATTCCACTGGTCTATTCTGGCTAGTTGATATTCTGGACAGTTGACATTTCCCTATTATAATGATCATCTTTTTCTCATTCTCTGTGAAGACCAACCCAAAGCGTGGGCTGGGGATGGGACAGTCGCACAGGTGCGCATTCCGAGCCTGACTCCGGCTGTCTGGAGACACTGCGTTGTATTCTGCACGGTAAACTTCAGAGATTTCCAAACCTCTGTTTTCATGGCCCACTAACCTTTGCGTTCTGCTGTTTGGGCCTCGCCTCTTTCCTGTCACTTTTGGCCTCTGGAAGACTCATCTGGGCTCCACAGCTCTGTTTCTGGGGCAACTTCCTGTAGTCACAGATTTTCTGACCCTCTTTCTCTGCTGGCAGAAAAAGCCATTTATTACTGCCGGCAGTTGCCCTCGGAACAGAGACGCGGGACGCAGAGGCAGCGCAAAAGAATGTTCAGCCATTTTCAGCTGCTGGGCTTCAGCCTCTTGCAGCAGCCCTGCAGGCCCTTCAGACACAACCTTCGAGCAGCGGAGGGCTCATAACACGAGGCCCCACATTCACCAGGGCTGTGGTTTGTTATTTGTTTGGCATTGAATGATTGCAATTTGTCACCCTCAGGGACTGGGGAAGGTCATCCTCTCAGCTCCTCCAGTAGTAGTCATGTGGTTGCTATGAAACTAGGAACGATGCTTGTATGGTCTATGAATCAAAGTGTTGCGCGGCTACACTCATAAGAACATAAGAACATCAGAAGAGCCCTGCTGGATCAGGCCAAAAGGGGCCCATCTAGTCCAGCTTCCTGTATCTCACAGCGGCCCCACCAGGTGCCCCAGGGAGGCACGAGACAACAAGATGCCTGCATCCTCCTCTTGGCTTGGAAGACAGTTTTGCAAAGACTCGGGGCGCAACCCTAACTTGTGCCGGAACAGCAAGGCCAGCAGGCCTGCCCCGTACCCAGCTCAGGTTGGAAGGCTGCTGGAGCCTCTCTGGGGCAAGGGAGGACAAACTGCAACCACTCAATGCCCAACACTTGAACAAAGAACAGCAACCCTGGCAGATCTCGGCCTGTTGTGAGACCTCTGCGGTCTGGTTGTTGCCGTCGAACCAAAGTGCAGCCATCTTGAGACTTTCGTCTGAAGTCTCTCGTTTAAAGTTGCTGACGCAGGTAACTTGTTTCTCATTCTTTGCTCTTTGTTCTCACTGAATGGCCCCCGTGTAACTTCCTCTATCCAGCGTTGCTAATTCTCACCATAGATAGAGAACTGGTTCAGGCTAGCAGAGCCTTATCAGAATGGTCACGGCATATTCTCAAGGCCCAATTAGCTCAGAGCATCTTGTGTCCCAGCCCCTGTTGGAATTTTCCCTGTTGTAAGCAGGAACTTGGAGGAGGAAGAGGAGGGGGGTATAAACATGCTTGTAATGTATTTTTTTTTTGTCTTTTTCCCTGCCTTTCACAGGAGACTGACCCGCCTGCGCAGGTGTAATAAACATGATCCTCATACTCTCTCGTTTGGTTGTTTGCCTTTTTAAATGCATTCTCCACGATAGAAACTATTCTAGGCCGATTTTCGGAAACATGGTAAAGGCCTTAGGCTAAGGTGACCAACCGTCCTCCTTTAGGGAGGACAGTCCTCCTTTTGTAAGTTCTGTCCTCCCTCGAAAAGTGTCCTCCTTCATGTCCTCCTTTTCGATATTTGAAGACTAATCTGTAAATCTCCGTATTCGATCGGTGCCGATCTGATCCGTTGCGTGTGATGTGACGTATTTGTATTTGACATGACGATTCGTCAAGGCTCGGTGTAAAGAGCAAACAAGAAAAAGCTAGGCCCTGGCTTGACTTTATTTTGAAAGAATGGTAAGACAAGCAGGATTGAGAGAGCTTATTTCATTGGTTGTTTGCAAAAGGTGTGAAGTTTTAGCTGGGGTCACGAATGCAAGCTATTCAGAAAGGTCACATGTAGCTAGTGCTGAAAACAGGAGATGGCCCCTTTACCCTGATAGGCTAATTGATTGAGCCTGCGGGGTGTGGCCGCACAACCACCATCAAGACCTTCCAAACTGCAAGACTCCTCCAGATCATCCTCCAAGAAGATCATCAGACCTGATAAAGCTTGCAAACCTGCAGACTTCCCTTTGCAAGACTGGAATTGCTGTCTGAGGAACAAGGTGAACAACTAGGGCCTAGTCAGCGATAGGAGCCTAGTTTTCTTTGTTTTATAAGGTATCCCTGTTATTTCTAGTATGCTTTCTTAGTTGTGTAGCCCTTGTTTATCAGTAAATTACAATTAAATTTACTAGGTTGTCTTTGGAACCAGATAAGATTCAGTGGCTAAAGTGGGAGGCTTACCCAATTTTAAGTTACTCATTGGAAAAAGTCCCTGTAGTTGGGACTTGTTTAGCCTGGGGAATTTTAAGGTTAAGAGGAAGTATTCTTAACTTTGGGCCCAGACTAGCAGCAGTGGTTGTGAGCCTTGTTGTGCTTAAGGTCACACGCTGCTGAAAAAATCACAGACTCATAGGGGCCCGGAACTGATTAGAGGGCATATGAGCTTGTGATTTACACTCGGTACAGTGAAGCGAGACCCATTATGAGATGCATGCGCTCCGCACGGGAGACCTTGAGAGAGAGCACCGCGCACAAGTGGCTTTGTTTACTTCTTACCGAAACACGACACGGCACATACACACCCAGTAGACTCATGGTAATTATTTCTTTCTTTCAGTGAATATTCAATCATACACAGGTAAGCACAATTCACGTTTTAGTAATTCATTATCTATCTAATAATTTCCAAATATGTATAATTTTATTTACAAGTTTATACAACCCTGTTGGCATGTAAACATAATTACAATATAAAATGTTACACATGTTTTTATTATGCATTTACCATATTATAGTGTATTATTGTTGCAATTAATACAATGTTTCTTTTATTTATGATATTTTTTTCTTCAATGTATTTGTGTCCTCCTTTTCATTTTAAAAAAGTTGGTCACCTTACTTAGGCCTAAGCAGCACTTTGGAGTTTTCATCTAAAAGGGTTCATTTATGCAGTGGAGGAAGACAATTTAACTCTGCTGGGTTTCCTGCTAAGTAAAGTGGCGCAGGATCAGGCCGTGCACTGGACAATTTCTCTTCTCACTGCTACTGAGGAATTGCAGTGTGCATTTGAGCTGGTTGCCAACATACGTAATTCGTTCTCATTCATGGTACGAGTCTAAAGCCCAATCCTAAGGGTGCCTGATAGTGCGCGGGCCTGCAAGTGTCGCAAATGTGCCATAAAGCAAGGATGCGCCCCAGCCTCCCTGTGCCACAGGCCGACCCAGGTAAGGCTGTCCAATCTAGGCTGGCACAGGGCCCCGGGACGGGCAGGGGGAGGCCCAGGGAGGGGGCGAGAAGGTGGACCCATGGACGGGCCAGCCCAGGGAGACGGGATCTGGCACTCCTCTGGATCCTGTCCTCCGGCCCCGGCCTGGTCGGCCTTGCTGGCACAGCTCCGAGTGGCCCGTGCAGGCTGATGGAGCCTCCCGCTGCCCCCCAACCTGTCAGTTGGCCAGCCTCTCCCAGCACAGGTTGGGGCCAGCGGTGTCATCTAAATGATTTAAGAACAGGTACTCACTTTTGATTGGCACGTGTCGGGACCCGCCCACCGGAAGTGACGTCATAAGCCGGAAGTGAGGTCGTGGCAGGAAGGGACATGAAAAAAGCCCTTTTTGAGGCCTCAGACGATTTTAAACTGACCCAACAGTGGCGACAGTATTCCACAGCACCCCCAGAACATGTGAAGGAGGCCTGGCATCATGTTAAAACCCCAGAGCAACTCATTTTTCAGTGGCAAGGAAAGGAAAGGCTCCGCTCGCTGCCTGCCTGCCTGCCTGCCTGGCTCTGAGAACATGCAGGCAACTCAAACGTGCAGGAAATTCAAACGTTGCAGAGGGCGGAGTCGACGAGTGGGCGGGCGAATGGGCGGGGCCAGCTGTAATCCTAGAAACTGGTACTCGCGTACCCCCGCGTACCCCCTGCATGACATCACTGGTTGGGGCTGCCCCTCAGTGGGACGCCTCTTGCCCTTTTGAGCCTGTTACACAAATGGCTTAAACGAAAGAGCCGCAGAGACTCATTCAAGTTCTCACGACACGGCTGATGTCGCCTCTGCCTTTCTGAGCCTGGAGCTGCCCAATATTTGTAGAGCATTCTAAGCAGACGAGGAAAAAAACCTCACTAATTTTTTGAGTTATCTCCAAGACGATAGTATGCAGAAGGTATCCCTGCTCCATCTCACACTCTTGGTATGCAAGTCATTTCTCTGAAAAATAATTGTACAATCTAACAAAGCACAGCACAATCTATCACCTCCTGTCACTGTGTATGGAAGAGCACAACCAGCTCGGAATACGTTGATTTTGCAGCTCATCCCCCAAGCCTGGTTTCCAGACGGGAAGGCACACCTGCATCCCAGCTGCATCCTCAGGTGTCACATAAACGGCTGGGGCTCCACCTGCCAGGATTCTGGCCAGCACGTCTTCCCACGGTGGCGGCGGCAGCCCAGGGCCTCCCTGCCGCTGGGGGGGGGGGACAGGCCACAAGAAGGGCATGCCAGGCCCGGCAGGGTCTTGCCCCCCACACTCCAACGGCCACAGGGACGGAGGCAGTGGCGGCAGCCCAGCAGCAGGCACCGGGCACTGCCACACCTGGTGGCACCGGGGGCAGGCAACGCGCCCCTCCCGCTCGGTGGCAGTCGGACCAGTCCTGTCGCAGTCGAGGGAGGAGTCCTTTGGAGCGAGCGACTGGCACAAGGAGCAAGAGAAAGGGAGCCCCTGTCAGCAGCTGCAAGTGAGTACTTGCAGGATCAGGGACCTGGAGCTTATGTCAGCCTGGCTGGGAGGAAGGGGTGGAGCGAGCAGACGGTGAGGGCAGTCTGGAGGAGGCTGGCTGGCTGGCTGGCAGGAAGGATGCAGGCCAGTCAGGGGGCCCAAGCAAGGCTGCTGGGAGGGGGGACAGCCAGTGGGTGAAGGAACCCCGTCCCTCGGCCTCTCTCTGGGGCTGCTGGATCCCTTGGGAGGCTCGGGGGGCCCCGGACACCCCCTTGGCCAGCTCCTCTCGCAGTGCCGGCTGCCCCTTGCCCGGTGCTGCTGCCGCCAGGGACGTCTGTGTGATCGCTTCTATCCGCTTCTGTCTCCGCCCAGCCCAGAGTGTTTCCACCAAGCCTTTTTCAATTCGCGTAAGTGCCCCCGTCTTGTCTGTTCCATGACCAAATGCTTTAACTCACACCCTCTTGCATTTTTATTCACCAACTATGATTTCTCACTGATTGCTGAATTCTGAGCATGCCTTCTAACGGTTTGCGGAAGGCACGGGCAGCCTGCTCTTGAAACAGCAGCAATTGGGGTGCCCCACCCCTAATTTGCCTCCCGACGCCACCAGCAGGCAGTGGGTGCACACACAAGTCCTGCCCCCTTAACCGTTTTGTTATGCAGGCCTGCCCCACCGCTGGCCGGATCCCCCACCCAGTCAGGCCAGGAGGAGAGGAAGGGGGGGCAGGACGCTGGGTGGGAGCACCACGTGGTGGCCGTCTCTTCCTTCCTCGCTCCACTGAGGCGGCCCCGGGGCAGCCCCACCCGCCGGTCCACCCTCTCTCCCCCCCCTCCGGGGGTTTTGCTCCGCCACCTGCTTTCAAATGCAGCATCAAAGTGGAACGGAAGGGGGAGGCAGGCGAAACCCTGCCCCACTCGCCCCAGGAGAACCTCCTTTCTTGAACGTGGGGCGGTGCTTCTCCCAACTTCCTGCTTCTGGTCTGTGGTGCAGTTTTATGTTTCAAATAAAAGGCAACAGAGCAAATAGGGAGGGTGGGACGAGCAGGAGGAAAGTGGGGCAGCTGGAAGAGGGTCGAGGTCCAGGCAAAGGCCCTGCAGGCCCACCTGGCATCGCGGCTCCTTCCTCTGTTTTTGGCCACATCCTGCTGTGATGATGGACGTGGAGCTGGGCGGAAAGCGCAGCGTTAGCCTCTGCACCAGCGTTGCCCAGAGTGTGGGCCATGTGCTGGGGGTTGCGAGCCAGGCCCCCATCCGCCCTCGGGCCTGGCTGCCTCCAGATCCTCACAGCAGGGGGTGGTGGTGTGAGTAGGAGGACGTCTCGGCCTGGGTCTGGCTCCTTTTGTCAAGGGGGGCCTCGTAGCTCACCAGCCTCCTCACAGGCGCTGGGAGTCAAGCTCACAAGGGGCAAGGAGGAGGTGCCGTCCCAGTGGCCGAGGGAGCCAGTCAGGGAGCGGAGCATCGCGCTGGCCGCCAAGGGCCTCCGTTGGGGGAGATGTGCCTGGTCGGGAGGGGCTGGAGCAGTGACCACAAGGAGGAGTTTTTCTTTAAATAAATACATTTTAAACAAATCGTTGAACTAACTGCAACCTTTTGATTGACTTTCAGCTCAATCCTAGCCCACATTAGGGCAGGCGGGCTGACAGGCAGGGGCTTGCTGGATGGCAGCTGGAGCTCGCCATGGGCGAAGGGGATGTTTCCCCCTTAGCCTGGGGTAAGCCTCAGCCAGTCCTAGGGGGCTTTGCTGACACCAATCCAAATGCCCAGATCAGGCCCGCACAGACTGGGGAGGGGGGGTTAGGCCCTCCCTCCCTCCCTCCCTCCCCCCGTTCCGCCCCCTCCCCCCATCCCCGCACTGGCCAAACGTGGCCTGCGAAGGGCCGCCTGACCTGGCGTGGCGTGCCTCACAACACGCTTGCGACAGCCCTGGGCCAGCAGAAGCCGCAAGTGCCGGCCCAACGCTGCATTAGGATTGCATTAGGATTGCGCCCTTAATTTGACTTGATTATGTGTTAAAAATTGTCCTGCTTGATTCCGGCCATGACGTAACTTCCAGTTTGATGACACCATTTCTGGGGGTGTCCAGATTGACTGACATCCTAAAAAGTGGGTCCGGTTGCTAAAACATTTGAGGCCCCTTTTTATGGCACATTTGTGACGGCCCTAGTCTGGTGCAAGAGTGCTGCACCGGCGCAATGCCAGGTTAGGATTGCTCCCCCAGTCTCCTGGTGGTCATGATATTCTCACCGTTAAAATTCTATTTTTGAGAGAAAATCAGACATCAGTTCTTGGAAAGCCTTGGACTGTTTCACAAATAGAAAATGGAAAACTTGCCCCCTAGGAGCAAGGGCACAGCACAACAAAACAAAAGCAATCTACAAAGCACGGTATTAAGTGATGTTGAATGATAGCAGCTCATTTTGTTCTACAGAACACTCTTTTCACTCGCATGTTACAAGAATACCCAGATTACGGTCAAGTGCTGGACCAAGAGAAGTTTGGCAGTCGGAAGACCACCTTCCAGCACTGCCGCCTGCCGAGGATAAAAACGGCCAACAGGCATCCTATGCGCCAGACTCTCTTTGAGAATCTGAAGTACGAAAATGGCCCTGTGAAATGGTGCCTCATTTGCATTTCTTTTTATACTTGGTGAAATTGTGCAGAGACCAGGGATGTCCTTTCAATTTAAATTATGACTACGCTAATTAAGACAGATGAAAGGGTTGGCCAAGCAATTACTAATGAAAAGTAGATGAACTGAGGAAAGAGAAATGATGTATTTCTCCAAGGTGGTTTAGCTTTATATTTAGCTAAATATAAAAGCTTTATATTTCTGCATATTACTTTTCACCCCAGTGCTTAATGGGACATTCGTCTGGCTTTTGCAGCTGAATGCTTTCATGTTACGTGTGACTCTTTTGGCCCAGCTCCTAATCATGACCAAAGCTCTTTACAGAGTATCATCTTTCTCCTTCCTGAGCAATCACGACCTCTACTCAAACGTAGCAAGCTGCATGGCAAACTGTTTCTTTAGGGTAGGGCACTGCATAGCTCCACACTGAACTGAGCCTGCTGTTCAAGAATTAAAAATTTTAATTGCTGCATTGTGTACCTCTTTTGGATGTTAGTCCTTAGAAGTCCAAAACATCTATATTCGAATACATAAACAAATCTTTAAACCGTATGTGCTAAAGCTAACCAATGTGAGTATCGGAAATCAGCAAGTTATTGTTTTCCTGCCCTTCCTACACTCGGTGGCTCAAGCCTTCGTCCCTATTTTATGTGGGCCTCACTAAGACCAAAAGCTGCATGTGCCACAATCTGCCACAGCCAGGATGCTATAAAGCTGCTTGAACTCGCTCCACAGGTTGAGAAAGGCCTGGCAGCCACAATGGGATGCTGTACAATGGCTGAGCCGTCACCTCAGTGTTAAAAACCTTTAAGGCTGGTAGTAGGTGAAAATTTCCCTGGGTTGCAAAAAATTGCAGTACTTCCTGTGATGTCAACTTTGCGGCGTTAACAGCAGTGTTGTGTTGAGCCACTCACTGGTGCCTTTTATCACGTATAACACCCACATGCTAAATAAATATGTGGCGCAATCACTATTGACAGTCCCCCAAGTGGGCGTCCCCTAGGATGACTTTTCACTGCAGGAATGGAAACAATATTATAATCCATAAAAGTTACAGGGTTAATCGTCCAAGTCTCTTGTGAACATACTACATCATGCAATGTAATCAATCTATAAAATCTGGAATACATAATTTAGTAGATCAAACTGTAAAATTCCATGAAAGGATGTTTATAGTTGTTCTTTCTTCTTTCCTGTCTTCTCCTATTTGTGATCCTTGACACTGAAGAGCTTACTTGACTCTGAGTTCTACCTACACGACAGGGAGTAATAGCCTGATGCTTGTCAGTCAACTCCACAGATGTATGAGCTGAGGAATTAGAACAGTTCTGCAAACCAAAGGATAAGTTGCTGAGTTAATCATTCCCCTCCAAGATGGGCTCAATTCCCAGAAATGTTTGGAGCCTACTTCTGGACAATACTGGTTTAAAACCTTTAGAAACCTTGGGTACCTCAATTGCTTCCAGATTGTGGATTAACATCTCCTCAGAAGGAAAATTAGATTGATGGTCGGATAATGCCAGATGAGATGAAATGTGATTTTCATTTTCCACTGCCTCCTTGTTGTTCAGAAGCTCCTCTCTGACATCGTCTAGTTACTGGTTGTTTTTGTTTGATCCGTGCTCTCGGAGGTGTTTTCAGCTTCACTGGCTCCCACCCTTGACTCTATAGGGTCAATCTGCCTATCTAGAAAGTGGGGCTGGGTTTTGGACTGCTCTTCTGAAGTCTTGTCCGAGTGTGGGTTGCAAATAATTGCTTGTGATGAATTTAAATCTTTAGCTATGATGGGGCCAGGAGAAGGAGTGTCTGATACAAAGCACACACTTGGGGCCGTTTGTTCCAAAATTACACTGGACGAATCATTAACAATGTCACAAGTCAAACGTTGGCAAGCCTGAACAGCTTCTAGTTCAACATCAAGTGCTGGATATTGCTCTGGTGCCTTGACTCCTGCCGACGAAAGAGATTTAGGTGTTGTGTATGATTCTAAATTTCAGATGAGTGCCATTCTCACTGTATCAAGGCTTTCCAGAACTCTCCGCTGATCTTCCAATGGGAGTCCTTTAAGAGCTTTGATAGCGCCCTGTGCTATCTGGTCTCGTCAGGTCCTTCGGGGCCTGATTTCAAAAACGTATCCACGGACAGGGTATCCATAATAGTAGCTTCATTATGGGCATCACCTTCGTGATCTAGTTGGAATTCGAGGCAGTCGTGGGTTGCCATCTCCTGCTCCATCCCGACTCCACCAGACAGCTCAGTATATTCTGCTTGAATATACTCTACTGTTGCCCTCTAGTAGAGATTGTGATTTCCCCCTAAGCATTCCACATGGATTTTTAGATTTCGTCCCCAAAGGAGGCTTTGCTTTGTCTGTTACTCATCTTCTTTTGTCTGCTGAGTTCCCTGATATGACGGTTAGATTGTTTATGTCTCCCCTTGTCTGCCCACTTGTCGAGTTCTCCTTTGCTCGGAAGTGTTGCCACTCAAACCACACACTTTCCATCATTTTAATAGTTAAATTACGGCATCACAATGTAATTGAAACAGCCGGAAAGGTCACCTTGATGGTCCTGCGGCTGGATTTTAAAAAGTAGCTTAAGGCACCGCCGCGTTTTTACTGCGCAAGAGTTGACAGAGTTTATGTCTAGGCACAAAGTACATTTAAATAATCTCAAAGGTGTGACATTAAGCCCGCAAAGCCTGACTGGAGTTACTGCAGAGAATCAATGAATTTTCTAAAGGGATTTCACACCAGAGAAACAGTAATATGACGTGCTGGAATGATGGAGATTGGGAATTCCACCAAAAACTCTTTAAAAGAGGGGTCTGTGTTCTCTGGAGAGGATGAGACAAAAAAACGTGCAGGCGTTGCAAATCTGAATCCTGAAGCCAACTGGACTGTGTGCTTTGCCCAGGGCACGTGTCTTCCCGTGTCTGAGTGGTTTAATTCGGATCCACTCTTTACTTCCAGGGACCACGGCTGGTGACCTGGCATGGCTGCTCCTGTGATGCCTCCAGCCATCCACTTCTGAAAACTTGGTGTGGCGTCAGAAGCAGCAGTGAGCAATGGAGTGGGGCTTTGTCCTGGTTTACTTATTGATTTTATATCCCGTCTTTCCAATCACAAGAAAACTGAAGGAGTTTTACGAATTAAGCCAACCACAAAGAAAATCCAATGTGCAGCATTCACATCATCCACTGTCAACATCTTTTTTTTCCAAGTACTTCACCTTTAAATCCCCTGCACAAAAAACGCAGAACTGGGGGTGGGGTGTTATCCAGCTAGCAAAGATTCTAAGGGGGTCTGAATATAATGTGTTTTAGCTCTGAAAATATTTTCTTGACAGCCTGATGCTGTTTTGCAATTAAAAATGTTACCAATATCTTCATGAGACATCTGGCAAGAGAAGTCTAGGTTTTGACCCATAACATCGTAGACCCATAAAGTGTAGACGTGGCTCTCGCACGGGGCCCACAGCTGAAATTTTCACTGTAGTAATGACAGTGACAGACTGTGCAATGGGAATGGACAGGCTTGTAAGATCACGTATGACAGGCTCAAAATACGTTAGCTGGGAGCATTTTCAGTGAAGCCCCCCTGACCTGGGTTGGGATCCTTGTTGGGTCAAATCTACGTGTCCCAACCACACGGATCAGGAGGGCACGCGGTATTTACACTGTTAGAAGTTCTGGAGATCCATTCCAAGCAGTGTTGTCATTCAGCCGGAACGCTGGGCGGGAGAAACGGGTGAGCAGCAGCCCGCCCGTTGCGTTCCAGTCCGTTTCGCTGTCTTCCCCGCCCCGGGGAAACGGACCGGGGAACGGACAGCGAAACGGACCGGAATGCAACGGGCGGGCTGCCGCTCACCCGTTTCTCCTGCCCAGCGTTCCGACTGAATGACAACGCTGATTCCAAGTCAGTGTGGACCATACTGAGCTAGATGGACCGGTGGTCTGCGCGTAAGGCAGATTCATACTTTGTTGAGGTTGGAATCTGACTCTTGATACATCCTTTTAAGTTTTTTTTTAAGAGGAAAAAAAGAAAACCCGTTTCTAAGTTCATATGCATACTGAAGGGAAAAAAAATTTTTGTATGTCACTTTTTATTAACTGGTTATCAATGATCACAACAGTACTGCAGGTACTCAGTTTAATATATTTGAAAATCCATTTATTTTCACATATTGATAATGCATGTCTTACACTTGTATATAAAACAATATTTTCAGTGTTGCATTAAATTTGCATTTAATGCAAATTAATGCAAAAGAAACAAATGTTGCGAAGAATGTTGTAGAACTTTGGCTAAACAGAGGCCAAACTCAAAACTGCTACAAAATTACACATTTATACCTTGTACTATCTCAAGCAAAAGAATTCCTTGTAATTTTCAAATTCTGCATTCCCCCACAACACATCCCTTTAAAAACAAAACCATGTAATAAGTAATTCTTAAATGCCAAGGAATCTAACTGGTGCTACTACCAGTTTCTCCTAATTAAAATTATTTAAAAACAATCCCTCTTCTGCAAAAAATTATATTATTCTATAGCAGAATTCTTCTCACTATAGCACTATGCATGTCAAATCAATTTTCCACAATCATTTGGGCTTTTTATTTAACCATCCAGTGCCATATTACAACAGAGATAATAAATAGGTGTGAAGCTACCTTGCATCATGGGATAGAGTATAATACCTGGGGTGTGGATCCATCATGGAATTCAATGTACTTCTAATTAGCCATGTCAGTGATTTGTACCAAACTGGGAAAAGGATCCTCATTTGTTCACAAATATTGGTAACCATTTGAAATGACTTGATGTTGTGGACACAGTTTTTTCTATTAGGTCTATATACTGTTTCAACTCACAAAACAAATGCCCTTTCTAGAACCAGCTTGTGGTATGCAAGAGAAACCCAGTCAGCTTTCTGTCCTAATATTCCCAATAGCATGTTGTATATTAAATGGCATATAAAATTATACATTCTGTAATAACTTAAAAACGACGTTTACAGCTGCTTAAGGCATTTAGACATTAAAGACTTTTCATGAAAATGCAATCGCTAAGATTTAAAAAAATATACAGACATAGAAGATAGAAAAAACCTGCTGGTTTAAAATAACCACAGAATTGACCGAAAGTATCTAGAGTGGCCAAGGAAAACATAAAAGGGTTCCAGGTTTGAAGAAAGCCAATTTTCTCTATCAAGGAACAGAGCTGAGCAGACATCTACTTAAGCATCCAGATAGTAATATTTTTTTCAAGCAAGAAATAGTTATTTGGTGTGTTTTTTAAAAACAACAACCCTAAAACACACATCTGAATGAATACCATTAAATTTCAGAATTGAAAAAATCAACATGCATTCCTGTCTTCCTCCATAAGTAACTAGTATCATTTATTATTTACCATCATTTTTGAGAACTTAGTTAATAAATCATAACGAATATAAGGAACACCCATCTTCTTGAAATTCTATGAAAAATATATCTTAAAAGCATAAAGTACTAGGAAGAAAAATGAAAATTTTGTTTTGACCACCCTTTATTTATCTGAAAGAAGCGGTAGCTGGTTAACGTTAAGGGAACGTGTCTGACAAATGATACATTCATATATGAATGATGTAGGCTGAGAACGATACTTTTCAATCATAATGATTAACGATGGATATATATTTCCATTCCTATAAGAAAAGCAACTTCAACATGGAGCATCAGGATTAGAATAAAAATTAAAGTGTCTAAAACTGTGCTGTGTCAGAAGACAATTTCTGGAGTAGTAATTTGATTAAAGCAGGGCACAGTCCCCTCGGTAATTTGAATGGAGGACTGGAAAAATTTCAGAGGAAACGGATCAGTACATTTCAAAGACTGCTTTTGTAGAGATGAAATGTCACAAAGTCTCAAGCCGAAGATCCAAAAGGTGGTTGTTTCTTCGGCGTCCTTAATCATATATTCTGTCAAGTTTTTGCTATTTTTACAAATGTACACAGTTCAGTCTGCTGAAATCGTTATGACAGTCAGGCTCATGTGTCTGGCTTTCCAGTAGCTTCTCTCTCTCTCGTGGCTGCAGTCAGCCCAGGTTCTCTTTGAAATAATTAGTATATCCCAGTAGTTTCAAACCTAACCTCAACAATTGTAGCTGGATATTAAAATTTCCTACTTCGTTGTTAATGTTACCAATCTTTAGTTTGATTTTATTCGCCTTTTGCTATCGAGTGACCTGTAAAAATAAAAATATAAAAGACAAGATCATGTTTGGCAGCAGGTTTATTATGACACTGTTTATTAAGCTCCTGTGCAGAGAAGACTTTTTTAAACAAGCATATAATGCTGCAGTTAGGACCGTAGGTTCCAAAATGAACTCAACAGAATGATTCCTAGGCTGAGCAAGCTTAAGTTGAAAAGTTGATTCGGACACGGACAAAAAACTGTTATCAACTGTTAAATGGGAATATGGCTGTGTCCTAGAGCTGCTAGATTGAAGCGTCACTATTTTCTGACATAGAAAGTCACCCTGACATTTCAATTTGAGCGCACTTATGTACTTGTGGCAAGATCTGGTATTTACCTTTTCATGTATTCCCATGAAAACATAGTAAAATTCTAGGTTGTAATTCTGAAACATTTCTTGCCAGAATTGAATAACTCTGGCTACAAATAACTTATTGTTAAGAAAGATGCATATAATCCTAAATAATGCTAAATATTGTTCTAATATTATAATTATTACTGAGAAATGCATAACATCCTGAAAAATGTGTTAGCTGGCTTCAATAATCACAATCCTAACCTGGAGTTAGGTCAGCAAAGTTTGGCCGGCACAAGGGACACCGTAAAACGTGTTTGGACCATGCTCGAAGTCAGGGAGGTAGGCGCACTCGTCCCTTGTGCCGGCCAAACTTTGCTGGCCTAACCATGCCGGCCTAACTCCTGGTTAGGACTGCACCCTTAGAGTGCAATACAGAGAGCCTCTAGGTCAGCACAAAGCCCTTGTTCCAGTCCAGTCATGTCACAAACGCTCCATGAAGCCTATTTGCACTGACACAGCAGAAGAAAGGACCCGGGTCTGGCAGCACAAAGGTAAGGCAGGCTGAGCTTGCCTGCAGGGGGAGTTGTGGAGGGTGGGGAGGAAGGCGGGGGGGGTCAGTGAGCGGACCGGCCTGGGGAGAGGGTGGAGACAGGATCCGGCACTTCGGCCAGATCCTAACCTCTGTCCATAGCCTGATTGGCATTACACCAGTAATTTCACTGGCGCAGCTCCGAGGAGCCCCGTTTGGTCCATTGCACATTACCTGGCGGAAGGGGGATGTTTTCCCCTTGCCCCAGGTTGCCCTGCAGCCAGTCCCAACCCTGGGTGCATCGCCCTGCCTGTTCTAGCTCGGGGCTTGGACTGCGCCTTACATCATGCAAATGGTCTTGAATGTATATATGAGGACTTCCTCCAGGTCAATTTCCCAGAAGCAGCTCCTGAACTATGTCAGAAGCCACTTCCGGGGGCGTCTGCTCCGAAGCCCGGCTGGCCCCTGGCAAGAGCCCCACCCTCTGAAGATATACCCTGAAACGCTATCAAGTAAAAGCTGAACGAATTAAGTAAATCGTGCTTTAAAAACCAAATTATTGTCTAAGATCTAAAAACTTTGTTCCTCAGTATTTCCTACTTTCAAGATGTTTTAGATGCCTTGTTTTTAAAGTCAGAAAGCAGAAATCATTGACAAAGACAAACATATCTGAGTATGCAAAATATATTCATCCTCCTCGTCCTGATCTGTGAAACTGCTCTCAAAACTTCACTGCTGCACTTTCATCCAAGCAAAGAGAGTGCACAAGGCAGAATATTTCTCAGTAATTGGATTTTTCCCCTATACCTGACTTGATTTTAAAACATAGAGAGAAAAGGAAACAAAATCTCTTACCATCTAAAAAAGACACATATTAAAGGACCATTTCAGTGGATACAATTAAGAATCATGTTATTGTTTGGAATACAACTTTATTAAGCAGCGTTCTCTTTCCTCTGGTGGACTGACCTGCTGGACTGGCCAAGACGATAGTTTATCAAGGGATATCTATGACCGTGAAGAAGCATGCTCCTTAGTGACAAAACATTCCTTTGCTCTCAGCAAAACCATCTGAACGTGGCTCTTTGACAGCTCTGGAAAGTGGGAAGATGAGAGAATACGCAAAGTGCTGCTTTAGGAGTTCAGTTCTTACATCAGAATTATACAACAAATACAATTACATGTTTTAATTATACAACAAAACTATCTTGTGATTTATGCCATGGAGGTAAGGAAAAGAACTGGACAGGCCAAGTGGCCTCCTGCCAAGCCAGAGCTTTGGCCCATCTAGCCCACCGTCAGGCCTTCCGGCCATCCCGCCATCGGTGACCTTAGACAGGGCTGGGCAGGGAATGGATGCCGGGCTTGCAGACTCAGCCCGTGTTCTCCAACCTTGGAGTCGGGACTCAGTTGTGGGGTCGTGGCAACCTATGGGGGCAAGTCTGAAGACCGCTGGACCACCAGCTGCAGGGGGAGCAGAGGGGTCGTGCCCACGGGGCGCAGTGGAGCGGCTACCATGGCTGCCGGCGAAGGAGCGGGACACGCCAGAGAAGAAAGCGGTGTGGAGCAGGGCCCTCCCTCCCTCCCTCCCTCCCCCTGCCCTTGCCTCCGTTAGGCTCTGAAATGGAGCGATCCTGGACGCAGTGGGGGGCAGGGCAGTGAGGAGGGCCCGGTGACGTCTTTCGCCACTGCCCCCCCGCCAGGCGCGATCAGAGCCTGCTCCGGCCCTGAGGGGGAGGCCCTGGCTTCACGCCTTCTGGGGCCAGGAGACGGAGGCCCAGCCCTGCTCAGGTGCTTAGAAACTGTGCTAAAGCAGCCTTCACTAGCGCAGGGCTTCAGGGCGGCGTTTGCTGTCCTCTCCAACAAGGACATTTCAGTGGACAGTGCTGGGAGCGGCAGTGACGGCTGGGGCCCCGGAGGCAGGATCAACAGTTTCGAATCCTGTTCATATTCTGGGGTCGTGGTATGAAAAAGGGGGAGAGATCGCTGTGCTGCGCTGTCTTTCTGTTCCTGTGAAGGGGCTTGCCAGGGCCAGCTCCAGGAGTGGTGTGGGGGGGGGCAGCGTAGGGCCTGTGGCTTCCATGTGGCCTCCACCCCCCTGCAGGGTCCCCCACTCGCCCAGAAGAGTGCTTGGGGTGCTGCGCGCAAAGCGTGGCAGCTGCAGACAGTCGGGGGGGGGGTCACGACTAGGCCATTCGGTCGTGGGGAAACCTTCACCTTTTTACTCTGAGCTTAGATACACTCTTTGTGAGCCAAGCGTCATCACAGAGCAAGAATTAATAGAGTGTATGTGTGTTACAAAACTGACAGCCCAGCCCCAGCTCAGCCTTGTGTCACCAGAATGCAAAAGGCAAGGCCCGTTTGGTGTGGCCCATTCGGTGTGGCCCATTCGGTGTGGCCCATTCGGTGTGGCCTGGCTGCCACCCAGGGGCAGATCTATTTGAAAGAAAATGCGCCCCTAGGGGGCACGCAACGTCATGACGTCACATCGTGACGTCATGACATAGCGCCCCGCCCCTTCTAAGAGGCGCGTTCTGTTCGCTCCTGCCGGCTCTTTAAGGCCGGCACGAGCGAACAGAAAGAACAGGGGGCGCGCGGCGACGTGCAATGTTGTGGGGGCGGGCTCGTGCCATGGGCTGCCACAGGTTATTTTCGCCTCTGCTGCCACCAAAGGCCGCAAGCGGCTGGGTCCATGCCCCCGTGGGTGGGAAAGCCAGCTGAGTCGGCACAGGGGTTGTGAGGAAGCGGGGGGGGGGGCTGCATGGGGAGGGGAGGGGAGCAGATCAGGGCCAAGAAGTGGGCTGCCTCTGCAGCATAAACCACTTCCTGCCTCTGGTCCACCCAGACTTGTGCCAGGTAGGCCCAGCATCTTCTCCTGTGGCAAGGGAGCAAATGTTCCCTTACCCTGAGGAGGAGTCCAGATGCCCGAACTGCCCTGTGGGGCTCAGCAGGTGTCGGACTCAGCAGGCGCAGGTACACCGCCACGCAGGGAGTCAGGCTGGATCGAAGCAAGACTTCGCTCACTTATGGCTTTATTGATGGTTATTCAGACAGCATAGAGCAACGGGAGGATTTTAATGAAACTGGTACTTTGCGGAAACCATTCTACTACCCTTGTTTGAGGAGAGGGTTTTTCCCTCACCATTTGACCACTTCACCTTGGGAGTCAACCTGGGACCTACCAAAGAGAGGAAGGTTACAAATTGCTTGACTATCCTTACCAGTAAAACTGGTTGACCGACAAAAGTGGGATTACACCACACCTTGTCTCCTGCTTTGCTCCTGTGGTGCGTCGTATTACTTACGCTTTCTAATTTCAACTTCTGTTGCCCATCCCTGAGCAGGATCTTTCTTCTCTTCTTACACTCAAAAAAGGGAAACAGACTGCTTGGCAGGAAATGTCACTGTCAATACTTTAAGAAAAGCAGTGGAGAGGTACCCAAAATCCAAAGTCACCATTTTAGCATCACCTTCTAACTAGATTGTGAAGAAGTACCTAAAACAGTCATGGTAGCTGCTTTGCAAAATTTAAGTATGTAGTACAGGAACACTTGCACAGCATTTTTGCACCTCATCAGGCAGAGTAATTCTGAATTCCATCCGGGTAATGTGCCAACCAGTTAATTACTATGCAGCAGCAGAGTTGTAACAATACATGCTGCATGATCCTACATGGTAGCATTTTGTTTATTATTTATTATTTATATCCCACCTTTCTGCCTGTGGGCACCCAAGGCGGCTTACAACATTAAAATACAATAATACAATAAAATCAGTATATAAGACAATTAAAAACAATAGTTAAAACAATCTTAAAAATTTAAACAACCAACCCCGGGGAACAAATTAATGCTTCGCTAAATATTCTTAGGGCGCAATCCTAACCTGGGCTTAGGCCGGCACAGTTAGGCCAGTAATGTTTGGCCGGCACAAGGGCCACTGTAAAGTATGTTTGGACCACTCTTGGAGTCAGGGAGAATGGTGCACACCTAACTATGCCAGCCTGGTTAGGATTGCGCCCTTAATTTTAGTGTGCTTATTGCTATTATCATTATCATTACTACTGTTGTTTTCTTGGAGCCTCTCATGGCTTCCTGCTGCCAGCAATCCTGCTGTTCAACCTGTCCTTCCTTTTCTTGTTAATTTTAATCTTGTAGGTCACACACTGTTACTCCAAGAAACAGTTGAAATAGTTCATATTTGTTGCTATCTAGGAACATAAATCCTAATATAAGGATAGCACACATCTGCGATTAGTGTTAATGGCATCTATTGACTTCACACATTAAGGGAACAGTAGACTATTTGGACGGAAAAGTCAATTTCATAAAAATGCAATTAACGTTTCGCTAATATTCATTTATTCATGTTATTTACAGGAAGGTTTCATTTTTGGATGGTGTGCAAGATTTCTAACAGAGCATCTGGTAGTGTCCTCTGGCTCGCTCGCTCTCTCTCTCTCTCTCTCTCTCTCTCTCTCTCTCTCTCTCTCTCTC
>JAJKFI010034941.1:22742-52391 GCA_029204185.1 Lerista edwardsae | reverse complement strand
TGAGGAACAAAGAGATCAAAGCAGCTATGTGGAAATACCTGAAAAAAATATATAACCAAAGGTGTAATCCTAACCTGGAGTTAGGCCAGCACAGTTAGGCCAGCAAAGTTTGCATGGCACAAGGGACACCGTAAAGTTCGTTTGGACCACTCTCGGATTCTCTCTCTAAACGATATCATTGAAACAGAACTGAAAAAAGCATTAGTTCATGTTTAATAAGGGCCTTGGGGACAAATGGAAGTAGTCAAAATCCAGGGCTCAGTATGCATTTCCCCACCTCTGGCTCTCCTAGGGCCAGAAGTAATATAGCTATGAGGCCTAAGAGCTGCCTTCTATTGGGAGGGAGCACACAGTAAGTGCCTGCCTCATTTCTCTCCTTATTTTATTTTATTTTTCTATGCTCCTCCATGTCAATGTTCCTTTCTTGCCATCCACAGTTAAAGCTTCCAACTCTGAAGCCATACCACACACACCTCCATAATGTAACGTTGGACATTCCGTGAGGGCCTATGAAAATCTCCAGGATCGCCTGGAAATTGGTGTTGATTCCTGAACTTTCTGGGTCAATCCTGGAAGGAGCAACAACCTTAGCCAAAAAGATTGAAGGTAGGGTGAGATTACTGTGGGAACTTACAGTGATTTTCTTTATTTCTTTTCGACCCCAGTTTATATATACTGCATTCCCCTCTAGGCTACCAGATACAAACCGGGACAGAGTGCCTCTACCTTTAACCATTGTATCGAAGAGGGAATTTTGGCAGATGCTTTTTAAATCCTTCCATGATGGATTGGGCACCTGCCCAAATTCCCTCTTCTATGTAATGGTTAAAGGCATAGGCACTCTGTCCCGGTTTTTATGTGGTAACCCTAACAGCTGAAGATGAATTACAGAAAGTCAGAGTTGAAGCCACAAGTTGACAGTTTTTATTTTTAAAACAAGAGGAATTTTTGTGCTCTCAAGAGGAATGATCTCTGATGTTTTTGGCTTACCAAGAAAAATCCTTCCTGAGAGCATGTCGAAAGAATCTAGAGCCCAATCCTAGGCATGTCGACTCAGAAGTAAGTCCCATTATATTCAATGGGCTTACTCCCAGGAAAGTGTGGCTAGGATTGCAGCCCTAGTTGCTTGTAAAATGCTTATTAGAATTAGACATCTTAACCTGAATAATCTTTCATATGGCTATACTTTGCCTCTCTCTTTGTGCTTTAGGGTAGAAAGTGAACCAGGTCTTTTCATTACTGGGGGCGGCAAAAGTTTCCCAAAGTTGTAGATTGATCTGAGCATAGGAGGGCCATTCACAGGAAGCCTGCTTTTTGTGACAGGTGTGTTGTGATTTCATTTATACCTACCAAGTTCAGGTGCCTGAAAGCTGGCTGAGAGGGCACGTGATGGGCAGCGCCATCTTACTGTGTGTGTGGTGCCGATGCAACGTTGTTGTGTCAGTGCCACATCAGTGCTGATGCAGAGGCACCGAGCAACACCCCCTCGATGGCGGTAGGGCAATGGGACCAGCGCTCCAGCGCCAGTTCCAGCGCCTCCTTGGCGTCGGCCAAAGCTGACTGGCACAAGGGAGGTGCCATCGTAGAATGGGGTTCCATCGTGGAGGGCAGTTCCAGGTGGGGCATGGGCAGGTGGGGAGCAAGCCGGTGGGAGGCCCCAATTCGGGCCGTGCGGTTTCCTCAGATCTTCGCCTGCTGTTTAGATCCGAGGAACACATAGGGGAGGCTGGATCCTCCCCTACAATAAGGGCATGAACGTTGTGGTTGGTACAAACATTGCAGTGGCAATGTTGCAGTTGTACCAAAAACAGTTCGTACAACTTTAGCTTTGCTTCCAATTTGCACATTTTTGTATTTCATGGTCTTTTCCTCTTCTTTCTCTTCAATCATGCATCAGTCATGTGAGTGTGTTGAGTGTATGGGTGGATGTTTTTTTTTTTGGGGGGGGGGTCCGTGTCCTGGAGTGCTTCAAAAATTTCGTTGTACGTTCATGTATAAGGACCACAAAAATATCTATCTATCTATCTATCTATCTATCTATCTGCATCTCCAACAAAAATTATTGTATACAACAACATGCTTGATTTCAAATAAATCTGCGATTGGGTCCTGGGTAGCATGATAGTCCAGATGGATTCTTATCCTGCAGCTTAGCTGGGAAACCCAGCTGTGTTTCTGTGCACCAGCCCACTGCCTGATTGTACTTATAAGTTACAATGTTGTAAGTGATAAAGAAACCCATTAAGAGTACTAAAACTCCTTTTTTTTTTTTTACTCATTTTCCCCCTTTTTCACAGCCACACAAGTATTCCACTCCGGGTCTATGTGCTGTAAGGATGGAACATGGGAATCGTACAGTAGTCTCAGAGTTCATTCTCCAAGGATTGTCACAGGGATGGGAGATTCAGGTGTTCTTTGCTGCCCTCCTCCTACTCTTCTATGCCATCATCTTACCTGGGAACATCCTGATCATTCTAACGATTAAGCATGACCCTCACCTGGGATCCCCCATGTTTTTCTTCTTGGCCAGCCTGGCCTCGATGGACATCTGCTACAGCTGCGTCACCCCTCCAAAGATGATAGCAAATCTCTTCACTGGTCAAAAAACCATCTCCTACCAGGCCTGCATAGCTCAGATTTTCTTCATCCATTTTTTGGGTGGGGCTGAGATATTACTTCTTGTTGCCATGGCTGTGGATCGATACGTGGCCATCTGCCACCCCCTCCATTATGCTACCGTTGTCAGCAGACTGGTTTGTTGGACTTTAGTGATTGGTTCGTGGGCTGGAGGTTTTGTGCACTCCATGATCCAGATTATTCTCATCATCCCACTCCCTTTCTGCGGCCCCAATGTGCTAGACAACTTCTTCTGTGACGTTACTCAGATCATCAAGCTTGCCTGCACCAACACTTACTCACTAGAGTTCGCCATTTTTGTCAATAGTGGCCTGGCTACCACCACATGCTTCATCCTCCTCCTCCTCTCCTACGGACTCCTGCTGGGCAAAGTGAGGAAGGGTTCCACTGAAGGAAAGAGCAAAGCTTCCTCCACGTGTGTCACTCATATCATCATCATCTTCATCATGTTCAGCCCTGCTGTCTATATCTACTGTCGTCCATTCCTGGACTTCCCCTTTGACAAGGTGGTGGCCTTCTTCCACACAGTGGTCTTCCCCCTGATGAACCCCATGATCTACACCCTGAGGAACAAGGAGATCAAAGCTGCGATGCTGAAATGGGTCAAGAAGTGAAACTGGGGCTGCCAAGTGAAAGAAAACCGGGAAGTGATTCTGCAGTGTTTGACTAGTTAATTGCTTTGGTTTGTGTTGTCTTTTAATTCCACTGTCAGAGTAGCAACGCACTAACATCTGTCTGGTAAATTTACATGAACTCTAAATTTATGGACTGTCAAGGCTATTTCATCAACATCTCTTCCACTTCTTAGTAGTTCCAAGAAATAAAGGCTCCAGTCTTATCACTCACCTCTGGCACTGACACAGCGGCGCCAAAAACACATATGTTGCATCCTATGGTGGGAAGGCAACCCAACGCTGTTGGAGGAAGAGGGGCAGACAAATTGTTACTACAGACAGTGTCCTAGAAACAGAGCTGCAGAACCTGGAAGAGTCTCCCAGAAGCAGGAAGTGAGATCACAGAAGGTGAAGATCATAGAGAAGGCCATAGAGGTCAGTTTGCCATAAAAAAAAAAAAAACAAATGTTGAAAATTGCTTATCTATATTATGAGGTTAATCGTTTATTTTTATTTTTTTAAACTTGCTCTAAGCAGCACACAGTATTCATTTGCATGTTTGAGGCATAACCTTTTGGTCACGTCTCAAGAGTTAAGACTAACTGAGAGCGCAATCCTAACCTGGAGTTAGGCCGGCTCAGTTAGGCCAGCAAAGTTTGTATGGACCAATCACTGAGTCAGGGAGGAGGGTGCACATCTGTATCTGACTCAGCCTGTCTGACTCCGAGAGTGGTCAAAAAATATCTTACGGTGTCCCTTGTGCCAGCCAAACTTTGCTGGCCTAACTGTGCTGGCCTAAATCCAGATTAGGATTGCGCCCTGAATCAGGCACCTGAAGTGATACCAAACCTGTTAGATCCCCATTGCAGGGTAGGGGGCTTATAGAGGCAAGGGGGAATTTAAACCCCGTCCCTTTCCAAAGCCTCCTTTTCCATTTGCCCCCCCCCACTGGATACAGTGTGCTTTTTCGGCATTGCTCACCAATGTGTGGGGGGTGGGGAGAAGGCCAAAAATGTGGAGAAGCCACCATCAGAATGACATTCTAAGTGCTTCATTCAAAACAACTGCAAAAGAGCAGATTTTGACATTGTCCAGTGCTCCATCACAACGAATATTATGGCCTGCCAGGCTTCTTTCATTAGCTACACTACACCCCTGCTTCTAAAGAAGACTGCTGTTATGAGCCATCAAACCTCATGAACACAAATTGTCCAAACGGTTTCCACAATTTTGGTCACTAGTTCTACTATCCTTGAAACAGAACTGGAAAAAAACCCATTTCTTTATACCAAATTCTTTCCTAAGGCCCTTGAGAACAAAACTGATTGTACTCCAGGGCTCAGCGTACATCTCCTCCCCTCCCCCAGGTGGTGCTGCTCCCCCTAGCAGCAGCGGAGCCCAATGTGGGGCATTCCTGCAGGGGCCCCCACCCTCCCTGTAGGGCCCCCCACTCACCAAGCAGAGTGCTCTTGATGCTGCGTGCAAAGCATGGCACATGGAAATAGTTGGGGGCTATATGATAACGTCACCGCCAGCTTCTTCCAGGTGGCCCATTTTGAGCTGTTCAGAGGGAGGGCCCAAGGTAAAGCTGCCCTGCTCACCCCACTGACTTACAGCCCATAGAGATCCCAGCTGCAGGCAATATGCTCATCCTGCTCATGTGGGGCCCCCTGAAGTGTGATCTGGCCTAGATGCCTTTAAGAGGGGATTGGACGGATTTCTGGAGGAAAGGTCCATCGTGGGCTGTAGGCCATGATGGATTGTGTAACCTCCTTACAAAGGTGGTGGGCTACTTCAGAGTACCGGGTGCAAGGGAGTGGCAACAGGATGCAAGATTCTTGTTGTCTCGTGCCTCCCTGGGGCACCTGGTGGGCCGCTGTGAGATACAGGAAGCTGGACTAGATGGGCCTTTGGCCTGATCCAGCAGGGCTCTTCTTACGTTCTTATGACATGCAGTATGGGGCTATGACACCCCTCTCTCATGAAGGGGGACTTTGGCAGAGGGGAGCACTTGGCTCACAAACACCCCACACCGGGCACCAAAAGCCACCATCCTGCACAAGACACAGGGCATATGCTCACAGAAACAGGTTCTTAACGTTTGTCCTCTCAGAGCTCACGTTGCAGGCAATCTATACCATCAGCTCCACACGCATGAATCAAGGTCAGGGGAATCCACACACTCACCACAATCTCTGGCTGCACAGGCATCCCCCACACTGGCCCACTGCAGCCCCCCCCCCCAAGGACTGTGGCATCCATGGCCAGAACCCCGCCCACTACTGGAGGCACACCTCTGTGGCTCCGCCCTGCTTCAGGACACCAAGCAGGCAACAGGCGCCACACATCCATGCCTGGAAACAGGTGTCACCCATCCCTCATCAGTGCTGCCTAACTCCCTCCCAGGCTGCAGATCTATGCACACTTCCCTGAGAGTCACCCCATTGAATCAAGTGGGACTACCTCAAGGTACGCAAGCATAGGATTGTGCTCTGAAGTGGGGAGAGACAGGTGAGAATGTTGCTACTATTGCCAATGCCTCTGCTCTTTGCGTTCCCCTCCTTCCTTGCTCTCTGCAGGCTGCTGCCCCACAGGTGAGGGCGCCAGGAAGTGTACAGCCTCACCGAAGCAAGCGGTGGAGCCCTGCCACCCCCCACGCTGACCTCCTGGGCTTCTCCCACCTGCGCTCCTATAGCTTTGCAAACTCCATGGCACACAGCAAGCCAACTGGGGCTGCCAGACCACACTGGCACCTGTGACATGGGCATACATTGGAGAGCTTGCAATGGTGCAAGCACTCTGCTGGGAAGAAATGGTTGGCCACTCACCATTCAGATGCTGCTCTCCCAGGGATCCCGTGTAATGAACAATAATCAAAAGAACTTTCCCCAGCAAGTCCCAGGGGGGTTCACCATAAAGGGAGGGTCCACATAGCCAGGTCGTGCCCTTTCCCTGGAGTAGGTGCCAGCTGTGCCTGCTGCTGGGTCTGCGCCTGCTGCTTAGCAAGCGCAGGGCTAAGGACAGCAGACGGCCCAAACAGGGGTGCCTGAGGCTGACCCCGGCGTAAGGGGATAACTGTCCCTTTGCCCTGTGGTGAGCTCCAGCTGCCTCCTACCCTGCCTCCTATGGCTGAGCGGGATCCGAGGGATCCAAGCAGGGTCTGGACACACAGGACAGCTGACCTTGGCTTTCCTTGAACAAAGGGACAGGTCTGCAGCCCTTGTCACAAAGGCAGACTGAGAAAGCCAGGCAAAGGAGCCACAAAACAGACAGTTCAGCCTTGGTCGGAGAGAGGACAGCACACAAGCTCCTAAAGTAGGGATTAAGATCACCTACTGGTAGAAGCCAATATTTACACACTTGCAGACCATCTATATCAGGGGGGTCAAACTCATTTCACACAGTGGGCCAAACAGTACTTATGACACCTGGTGAGGACCGGAAGTGATGTCGTTAAGTAGGAAGTGATGTCATTAAGTAGCTCATAAACAGAAATAAACAAATAAATAGAAGAGAACAATATGCTAATATTGATCATATTTTCAAGATATGGGGTAGCCCAATTATCATGCGGAATGCTACCCTTTCAGCAGTGCCCACTCAATAGCTGATGGTGATGGTGATGGTGATGGAGAGCCCAAGGGGCAGATAAAGATCTTCTGCAGGCTGCATCCGCCCCTCCTGAACCGTATGTTTGACACCCCTGATCTCTATGCTGTGTGGTTCAGCTTGCAGGCTGTTTCTCTTCCAAAAGAACCTGCATCCCCCAATCTCTGTACAACAACCTGACTACGCCATCACAACGGCCCACTAACCCAGAACTATCCTGCAACTTGAGGTCTTTAAAAAAAAACACTGGCAGAGGTAGTCTGGAATTTGAGAAGTGCCATGTATAAAGCTTTTGCAACGGGCAGTGTTTCAAGGATTAACAGGATCCCATTTGTTTCCCCCACTAGACTCAGCCATTAGCGGGTGGTGGCGTCCCAGCTTCAGAGGGTACTGGAGGAAACGGATTATCTGGACCCATTCCAATCTGGCTTCAGGCCGGGGTTCGGGACGGAGACTGCCTTGGTCGCCTTGGTGGATGACCTGCGCCGGGGGATGGACAGGGGAAGTGCGACCCTGTTAGTCCTGCTGGACCTCTCAGCGGCTTTCAACACCATCGACCATGGTGACACCCAACTTTATCTCTCCTTTCCCCCCGATTCTGAGGAGGTGGTTGAGGTCCTGGATCGCTGTCTGGAGGCGGTTGGGGGCTGGATGTGGGCGAACAAGCTGAAATTAAATCCGGATAAGACAGAGGTGCTTTTGGTTCGGAAATCCACAGCTCAGGTATTGGACTATCGCCCTGCTCTGAATGGGGTTGCACTTCCTCTGAAAGAGCAGGTTCGCAGCCTGGGGGTTCTCCTGGATTCACAGCTACACCTGAACTCCCAGGTGGCAGCGGTGGCCAGGGGAGCCTTTGCTCAGCTTCGGCTGATTCGCCAGCTGCGGCCGTACCTGAGCTGTGCGGACATGGCCACAGTGACCCATGCCCTAGTGACATCTAGGTTAGATTATTGCAATGTGCTCTATGTGGGGCTGCCTTTGAAGACGGTCCAGAAATTACAACTAGTACAGAATGCGGCGGCTCGGGTCGTTGCTGGGGCACGTCGGTTTGATTCTGTCGAGCCGCTGCTTCGGCGACTGCACTGGCTGCCGGTTCTGTTCCGGGCCCAATTCAAGGTGCTAGTTTTGACTTTTAAACCCCTTTATGGCTCGGGTCCGGGGTATTTGAGGGACCGCCTTCTTCCATATAATCTTGGGAGCTGGTGGTGCCTGAATAAGGACAAGGAAGCCTATTGTTCCTCCGGGGTCCCCCGTGCCATGAATGCGGGGACCTGACTTACTTGTATAGATGAATGTCAAGGCTCTTACCACATTAAACCCACTTGAGACGCCACTCGTGTCTGCTTTGCCTAGACCTTCTCGGGATTGGGCCCACCGCAGAGTGAGTACAGACCCAACCCTGGTCACGGCCCCCATGGGACCCGTGGCAACAGGCACGATTTAATTTATAATACCAAGTTCTCTGAATACAATGGGATGGTGTGACACACAGACACCCTCAGTGCCTACCTCGTTCTTTGGAAGGAGGTTGACATTGAAGGGGGTTGGGATCCTGATACCTGCTCAGTTCCCCAATGCTTTGAGGGAGAACCTGGGTTGCATGGTGGCTAAATGACTGGACTTAGACCAGAGAGGTTATCAGCTCAATCCTATGGGTCATCGGTACTGTCAGAACTCATGTTTTGACCATTCAACCTGTTTTACAGCTGCATGAAATGTCAAGATGGACATGCTGTCAAGATGGTGGGAGACGGGTGCTGTGGGTGGGCGGGGGGGCAAGAGGAGTAACTGGGCAGTTCTGGGGGGAGAGCAGGAGGTGAGAAGTGCGCAGGACAGGGCAGATCCCAGTTTGGCTTTGCTGCTCCTTGACTCTCCTTAGATTGACACGAGCTGTAGAGTTGCCTAGTTGGGTGATTCTGGGCCAGTTACCCTCTTGCAGCCTTGCTCGGCTGTTGCAAAGAGAAAAGTCAAAGGGAACCAGGATTTTCGCTCTGAGAAAGGATGGAGCACAATTTAGAAGACTGAATTGCTCCCACATCCGCAGAGGCCAGTTCTTCTTGCAAGGGAAAAAGGCGCTTGGAAGAAGCACAGAAGCCCTGTGGAGGTGTGTTGTTTACATAGCACCACAAAATCTTTTTCATGTATAATTAACCCATTTGGGACCGGACGGCCATCTTCAAGATCCTGATATCTTTATCTATGGGGGGGAAAAAAACCAGGTTCTGAATACAGAAGATGAAATCCAAGGACTTCACACACATTCATGTGCACAGGTGCGTGGAGAAACATAGTTGCAGTTCCCTCGTTTCCACGTACCGTCCTTCAATTCGATCTCCTTCCTTTGACTCACCTGGATTTTTTCCACCTCCTTCCTGAGTCTACCTGAAAAACTCCAGGCATATGAGGATGCAACATGGCCTTGCAATAAAGAACTGGCTGCTGTGACGGAAGGTACTTGCTTCATGTCCTCTTTCGGTGCAAAAAGCAACAACAATGAGAACCGTTTTTTACAGGTGAAATCCACCAGCTCGTCATGTCCATGATCTGAACATGGAGCAGGTATGGATTTCATTTCTAATTACAGAATACTATTCACCAAATAACGGTTCCCATAGCACAGATCTCCAGGGCATTTATAGTTAATAGTGAAAAAATATATTTTCTTATTCTGTAAACTCTCCCAAATGTTGAGATGACTATAATCTCTTCTGTGTCCCTTTAACCATACCATTTTTTTTGAACTCCTCTTCTAATTTGGAAGCATATTCTCAGAAAAATGTGTGGAAGTTTCTACTTTTCTCCAAATGTTCATGTTTCTTCCTATTTCATCACCAATCAGTTTTAAACATTCTTCAATATGTCATGAAGGTGTGTGCTAAGTGGCAGGGTACAAACTATAAAAAGGGGGGAAGCTATCAAGACGCAAAAGAAACATTCTGGAGGGCATATTTAAATAGAACCATGAAACTTTCTGAAATGAATACCGTCTGTGAATAAGCCAACGAAAGGAAAAATAGTGGTTAGAACAGTTCGATTTTACTAAAATAAATTACATTTTAAAATGAAATCCTACCTAAACCTCCATGTACTGACGGCTATGCCGCATCCCATGGGGGAGTTGAGCAGGTAGAAAGTCTCCTTGGGCCATTTGTCCCCTTGCCCCAAGGTAAGCCCCAGCCTGGGCAATGGGTCAACTCATATCTCGTTGCTGCACACACAGTTATGTGGGGAACCAAACTGGAAGTATTTTAAAACTGAGTTTAGAAAAAAAAATACGTGGTTGCTAGTCCTCAAGGTCTGACAGTGTGCTTGGAATGACTAGTGAAATCTCAACAGCCATAAATCAATCATTCTGGAATGCAGGAAGAGAGCATGACTACCACACCCTGAAGTCCTTCTCCCAGTCTCCTTCAGGCTCGCCAAAGCAAACTCTCTGAGGGCTGAATCCAGAGCCCTCCAGCAGGAGTGATACAAGAGTGCCGCTTGCGCTGTTGCCATAAAAGTAACATAAGGCATACGCAATGCAGGCCGTAAGCTCTTATCGCCCACACTGCAACACCGCCAGCTCAACACCACCTGGAGGCAGCGATGTGATGTTGGCAAGATGTAATCTTACCCCTTGCTGGCATTGCAGGGATTCTGGATGGGGCGGCTGGGAGTTCCTGGGAGGGGGAGGGGGAGGGGGGGGGGCCGGCAGAGGTGGGCTCCACTGCCAGATCTTATCCCTGGCGGAGGCTCAGGCAGCTCGACCCAGGATTGCTCAAATCACTGCCGGAAAAACACCCAGTGATGAGGCAGGGAGCCCCATTGCAGTCGGCAGGTCTTTCCCCAGGGCAAGGTGAAAAACGTCCCTTCTCCTGGGGAGACTCCACTGGCACCCATGGCAGCCACACAGTTCTGGATTGGGTTGCCCATCTGAAACTGGCTTCCATAACTCATTAATCGGCCTGATGTGCAGAGCTCTTTGCAAACAGATCTTTGTTCAAAGAGACCCAACAGTCCTGGATATTGGGCCAACAATAGTTACTTCTATATGCAATACAGAGAATTGATCCACTAGTTCCATCCCGAAAAATAAGAGCAAGATGGTTTCAATTCTATACATAGTTCTGGGTCAGGAATATGGGCTGGCGGAGGAGATGAGCAGGTTCTGGGGAGTAACAAGTCTCCCATTTGTTCCTCCCACTAGAACCAGCCGACAAGATGAACGGATCCACCGTGACAGAGTTTGTCTTATTGGGCTTTTCCAGCTCCCAGATTCCCTGGCTGGTCGTTTTACTTCTGGTCTTGATCTGCTACACCACCGTCCTTGTGGGCAACTTGCTGATCATGGTGACTGTGTGGACTGACACTAAGCTCTTCCACTGCGCCATGTATTTCTTCCTTGCCAACCTTTCCCTCTGTGACATAACTTTCAGTTCAGTGGCCGCCCCTAAACTACTGACTGAACTACTGAGTGGTGACTGTACAATTTCTTATGCAGGCTGCATGGCCCAGGTGTTTACTCTCCACTTCGCTGGAGGTGCAGAAGTTTTCATCCTCAGTGTGATGGCCTACGATCGTTACGTGGCCATCTGCCACCCACTGAGGTATGCAACCATCATGGGGCGGCAGCGCTGCTCCAGCCTCCTCATCCTTTCCTGGGTAGGTGGCTTCATTCATGGAGTCTCCCAGACAGTGGTCACAGCCCAGCTACCGTTCTGTGGACCGAATGTGCTGGACAGTTTCTTCTGTGACATCACCCAATTAAAAAAGCTGGCCTGTTCCAATATCTATGTTAGTGAGACCCTCTACATTTTAAGTGATAGCTTGATGATTCTACCCACCCTTCTGATCTTGCTGGTTTCATATATCACCATCCTGGCCACCCTCTGTGGCCGATTTGGGAAGGGTGCCAGGAAGGGTCTCTCTACCTGTAGCTCTCACTTGATGGTCATCTTCCTCTTCTATGGACCACTGGCTTTTGTGAATGTGAAACCGTCCTCCACCTCCCAGGTGGACAAAATGGCCAGCATGTTCTACGTGGTGGTCACACCTGCCCTCAATCCCCTCATCTACAGTTTGAGGAACAAAGAGGTGAAGGAAGCCATGTGGAAGTTGAAACAGAAATGTGACCATTTCCTGCTTCCTCAACGGGAAGAGATGTGTGGAACGTCCTTCTCCTGCCAAATCATTTGTTGTGCACACGAGACCAAATAAGCCCAATATAGAATTGGATTTTAGGTATGAGGTCCAGGGCATGCTACCCCTGGAGAAATAATAAACCTTGCCCTATATTCCCTCACACTTTTACAAATCAACTATTCATCGGATCCTGCATATAGACCTCTGTATGAGGATCCTAAACAGGGAGAACATGATGGATTGCTGCTCCACAATAGCTGTGTGAAGAGGCACTGTTTAAAATGGTTCTTCTCTTATATTTAAAGGGGGGAGAATATTATCAATATTCTTAGGACATTGTACCTTCTATGGCTCAATCCTAGCCAATTTTCCAGACTGACTCCTACAGGAGGGACTCCCATATAGGGGGAACTGAGAACTAGTTTCCCTGCCTGAGCTGACGGAGTTGGTCTCGAGCGTGGTGTTGGAGTCCCCCCGCCTGTTGGTGTTGGGGGACTTTAATGTCCATGCCGAGGCCCCAGGAACAGCTGTGGCTCAGGATTTCATGGCCTCCATGGCAACCATGGGTCTGCCTCAAATAATATCTGCCCCAACGCAAGATGCTGGATCTGGTGTTTACTGCAGGGCAGGTTGATGATGATCTGGAGGTGGAGGACATTGAGATCACTCCTTTGTCATGGATAGATCACCTTCTGGTGGGATTTAGGCTCATTGCAGCTTCTCACCTCTGCAATGGCGGGGGATCGCACTTTATGATCCGCCCTCGGAGGCTGATGGATCCAAACAGATTCCTGAGGGCTCTGGGGGATTTTCCTGTTGCCAGAGTTGGAGACCCACCCGGTGCCCTGGTCGACCTCTGGAATACGGAGATGGCCAGGGCCCTGGATGAGATCACTCCTGAGCGTTCCCTGCCCAGTCGCAGAATCAGAGCGGCTCCTTGGTTCTCTAAGGAGCTGCGAATGATGAAGCGGCAGGGCAGACGACTAGAGCGTCAGTGGCGAAAGACTTGTACCGAATCTGACCGGACACGGGCTAGGGCCCAGTTAAAAGCTTACTCTAGGGCAGTGGTGGTGGCTAAGAGGGCACACTTCTCTGTCACCATTGCATCTGCAGAGAACCGTCCGGCTGAGCTCTTCCATGTGTTCCGTAGTCTTTTACATCTTGCCCCCCCTTACTCGTGGAGAGGAGCACATGGAGGCTCGCTGTGACGAGTTCGCAAAACATTTTGCAGAGAAGGTCGATCAGATTCGGCATGACTTGGACGCTGCTGTGGGCATATCTAGTGATGTCCCCGGGGAACCTGTCTATCCTACCAATTGGGATTTTTTCCAGCTTGTAGAGCCTGAGGATGTGGACAGGATTCTCTGGAGTGTGAGAGAATTTCACACTTTCAGCGACAGCGTAGTCATTCCACCCTGCTTTCTGACCTTGTTGATTTCATATGTCCCCATCCTGGCCACACTGTGTGCCCATTTTGGGAAGGGCAGCAGGAAAGGTCTCCCCACCTGTGGAGACCTGTAGAGACACCTGACCTTTGTCTTCCTCTTCCACTGTCCCACCAGGAGAAGGGCCCTTCCTCTTCTACGGCCAGTTCAATGGCTTGGCTTGTGAAGTTGACCACAAGCTCAGAGACGACTGAGCTCTTGCTCATCACTGAACCTCCAGATCCCAAGCACAATTGGACAACCTGCAACACATGTATCCCTGTTAGAATGCCCCCAGAAAAGAAGGGCCTTTTTGCTTGCCAGATGCAACGCCATGCCATCGGCAGTAATGCAAGGCAGATTTAGGGGCACCCCTTATAATGACAGACACTGTCTTTGTGCCCTTGGTGAGGCTGAGATTCTTGCTCACTTGATTTTTCACTGTCCACTCCATTCTGGGGCCTGGAAGAAGCTTTTAGACCCAATGTTGACGGCGAAGCATCAAAGCTCGGAGTCCGAGATGCTGAAATATCTACTTTCGATGATAGGGCCAAATTTAATAGGGCAGGTGGCCGCCTTTTTGCACCATGTGGTGAAGTGCAGCCGTGTATTTTGGTTTTTTGGGGGGAGGGTTGGGGGTTTGGGGGGGCAAGATTTCTTTTATTTGATTTATGGTTTAAGTGTGTATTGTATATATGTATGTTTATATGTCTGCACGTATGCCAATAAAGCTTCCGAATCGAATCGGCAAGAAGAGGTGATGTGTGTGATTACGATATTTTTGTTGCTCTTGCATTCCATCAACACCAAAAGTCAGTGGCGCCCCTACAGGCAGGACAGAGCTCCAAGTTCTGCAAGGAGCCTTACCCTGTCATGTAAATCCCTCGCTTCACTTGCTGCAGTAGCCAGTAAGCAATGCCAAAACATTGCTTTTCCCCATGAGGATTGGCCAAAACAGCATGGGAAAAGAGCAGTTTCCATGGCAAGGTATGGCTCCTTGCAAAACTTAGAGTTCTGCCCCCCCTGTAGGGACACCGCTGCCGAAAATCCCATGAGTAGGGATGTGTGGTGTTTTTTTCAGTGATCAACAGAGAACGCAAAATAATGAGAATTTCTACTGAAAATGCAACATAAAACGAAATTCATTTCAAAATGTGAAAATACACTGCTTTTCCTGATTTTGACAGAGTTTGACACAAATTTAGATCAATTTCACAAAAATACCACCACTTTTGTTTCTTTTTGACACAGTTTTGAGGAATCTTCACATAGTTTTCAGTAAGGGATCAGGAGGAGAAGTGCCGAAACAGGAGGAAGCTTGCTTAAATTTGCATGAACATGCATGTCCATAGTTCACAGGGCATGCTGGCCTATTCCAGTGCAGGTTAGGATTGCACTGTAAGAACCTAATGCAGAGAGCTCAATGGGCCGGCACAAGTTTAGGAGGATAAAAGAAGAAGGCACCCATGTTTGCCATACCAAGAATGTCTGGGGTGTAAAGTAAATAAATTGACTGAACCTACCTCTGTTTTTGAGAAAAAGGCATTTGCCCTGTCGATAAAGCTGTCGATAGAAACTTTTTCATTCTGAAGTTTACAAGAACTGCAAAATCAACTTCAGTTGTAATTAACCCCATGGGATTGTCCAGGCTGCTGACGTTTTTGTCAACTTTAGGAAAAGGCATTGTGCACAGAGGGTGAAATCCAAGAATCTCAGATTGCAGGAAGATTATAGCAAGGGAAACTTGAAGGGCTCTTTCCTCTTCATTTTCAGTGGAGGTGAAATATATATTTTTTTCTTGCACCACAGCAAGAAGAAGCTTATTTTCACTGAAGTTCCCAGTTCTCTCATTTTCTTAAGGGTACTGACCTACACCATACCACCTTCCAATGCCATCTTCTTACTTTTCTCGCCTGAATTTCTTGCATCTCCTTTTTCTATGCATTCTGAGCTTTCTTGAAAGTTCACATTTGATGACTGCAGGATTTCCTTGAATATAGTCTTGATTGCTGAGAAGGAGGGTACCTGCCGCAGATCCACTTTGAATGTAAACTGCATCAAGGGTGAGTATTGTGTTTAGTTTTGTGACTCTGTAAACTATGGAATGTGGGACGTGGTGGAGCAGCGGGTTAAACTGCTGTTGCTGAACTTGTTGACTGGAAGGTTGGCAGTTCAAGGTTGCATGACGGAGTGAACTCCGGTCGCTTGTTCCAGCTCCTGCGAACCTAGTAGTTCTAGAGCATGTAAAAATGTGATTAGATAAATTAAATGGGGACCACTTTGGTGGGAAGGTAACGGCATTTCGTGTGCCTCAGCATATACTCATGCCGGCCACATGACCACGGAAGCTTTTCCTCGGACAAAACGCTGGCTCTACAGGCTTAGAAATGAAGATGAGCACTGTCCCCTACAGTCGGTCTTGACGAGACCATTTGGTCGTGGGGAAACCTTTACCTTTAAACTATGGAAAGTGTTGCTTTTGTTTCTCTGGGTGAGCCTCTTGCAAATACAGGTTCTTTTCAAGTCTAAATGTATACATATACATTTATACAATTTACTAAGGCTGCAAGCCCATGCACATCTAACTGGAATTAAGCACCACTGAAAATTATGGGAGTTACATCTGACCACAGACACAGGATTTATGCACAGGATTGTGCTTTGTTACTATTGGAGTAGTGATCATTCATTGCCTTTAGCAATTGTTTTACAGCTTGCAATGCTCAAACTGACTATCAGTTAAAAATACAAAGAACCAACATGACGAACTGGAATGGGTCAAACAAAAATCATAGACTGTGAATGGCTAAATGCCATAGAGGCTGATTCAATAAGGTATCAACTCTTTCCCACTGTAAAGAAGTTTGTGTTTTGTTTTGATTCTTAAATCAGTGCATATCTACAATATTATTATATGTCAGGTATCTGGACTTTGGATTTATCTGGACTTGGGTATAATTGCATAAATTTAAAGAGAAATGCTTCCTCTTGCTCTTTTCACTGTTAATATGTCATTTTCTGGTGGCAGAGTAGGAATGTTATTACAACTTAAGATTTGTTTTACCATTTACCAATCATGGTTCAGTATTTCCAGACTCATCATTAGGAAAAATGTTTAATGAAATATATCAGAGCCAAAAAATAATCTCAAAATCTACTTCTCAGTTCTATGTGATGACAGAAAGAGAAGGATCCCCTGAGTCTAAATATAAAATTATCATTGTATAAAAAGCAAATAATGGCTTCAGATATGGAGCAGAACACTATTCTGAACAAGGTCTGAATGATATTGAACAAACGTAAACTCTCTTCTGCAGAACTAAGAACATAGGTTACAAGGGACGAACTCTCTCTAGTTTAAATAGTTTCAACAGAAGACACTGTCTCAATCTTTATTTTTATCTGTCTTCAGAACTCCAGTTACAAGAGGAGATGGAAATCACTGTGGAAGACATGACGTTGCCTCATACATTTATCAGATTGGGGGTATGTGTGATATTTGTTTCATGAATCTCCCATCCTTCCGCCAAGGAGCTCAGGGTAGCACACCCTTTTTCCCCCTCAGTACAGTCCTTTGAGGTAGGTTGTATTGAGACCAAGTGTCAAGGCCATCCATTGATCCCCACTGCTGAATAAAGATAGTAAGGGTCTGCAATTCTATCTCCCCAATCCCTGCATGACACTATGGCTACTTCATCACAATAGATCAGTAGCCCATCCCAGAGCTGACCAGCCCTGCTACTTGAGGTCTTTTTCAACGCAGTGGCAGAAGTCGAGCTTGGGAACTTCTCCATGTAAAAAAAGTCTCTGCTCTACCTAGGAACAGTCACTGCTATGTCAGTTATTGTGGGAGGTCTTTGCGAAGGTGTATCAAAACTGTGCCCCACACATGCTTGTCACAGGCACAGGAACAAAAATAGAAGTTTGACAATCTGAGCATTCTCTCCTAAACTAACCACAACATCATTTCTAGTCCTCCATGTCCTGAGGATATGTTTGGAATATCTAGTGGAATCTGAGGATTTCTGTCTAGTTCAATCCTAGTGTCCTGAAGGAAGAGAAAATGGCTACATAGACTCTCCCAGACACATACTCCCAACATAACTTCCCACTTGAGTTTCAAATCCAGAGGCCTCCTTGAGGTAAGGGACAGGGACGAACAGAGCCCCGAGTGCGCCCATGGCAGGGCGACGAAACCGCGCCCCCAGCACATCACCCCGCCCCCGTGCATTGCCCAGCCATGCCTCCCTGTGCCCAGAATAGCTCCATTTTGGAGCGAAACGGACGCTAGGGAGGGCGGCCAGGCCAGACAGCGAGCGGGTTAGTCCGCAGCTCCGCTCAATGGCGCCCCACCGCTGCCCAGCGCCCATGGCTTGTGCCACCCCAGGCTATACCCTTCCTCCACCTCTGGTAAGGGAATGTTTGTTCCTTGGCTCAGGGCAAGCCTCCCATGCCTTGCTTTCTCTACTTAGATCTGCACCAGCAATTTTGCGGGTGCACATCTGAATGGACCATGGTAGGTGTAAGGCCTGGAAGGGGATAGGATATAGATAGAGCTGCTGCTGCCGATATCTTTCCCTTCCTACCGTTGACCAGTCCCAGGGTGTCCTAGTCCCCACCCAGATCCCTGCCTGGTCCAGCCCCAGCCCTATTCCTGACCTCCCTCCACCTGCCACAACCACTAACAGAACATGCCAGCAGATGGTTGTCGGGCCACCAGAACAGCACACTCACTTGCTGGCACTTGCGCCTGCATCCTGGTCCAGTGGAGCTCCTGATGGAGGACTTATTTCGGATTGAGCTGTCAGTCTCGTCAACTCAAACTCCCCCAACTGGAAATCATCAAACAAGATGATATGGTGATTAATCTGCCTGACCTGCACAGCTCTGTGCAAACAGATAATTCAGAGTGTTCAAAAAATTGGGATATTGGGCTAGAAGGAGTTCTTTGTGTGCAGGATAGAGACAGAAGCCATCAGTTCCATCTAGAAAAAGAGCAAGAAGTATTAGATTCAATTCATAGTTCCAGGTGAGGAAAATAGGGTAGTACGAGAGACAAACAGGACCTGGAAGGTAACAAGTATCCCGTTTGTTTCTCCCACTAGAACCAGCCATCAAGATGAACGGATCCACCGTGACAGAGTTTGTCTTATTGGGCTTTTCCGGCTCCCAGATTCCCTGGCTGGTCGTTTTACTTCTGGTCTTGACCTGCTACACCACCGTCCTTGTGGGCAACTTGCTGATCACGGTGACTGTGTGGACTGACACTAAGCTCTTCCACTACCCCATGTATTTCTTCCTTGCCAACCTGTCCCTCTGTGACATATCTTTGAGTTCAGTGGCCGCCCCTAAACTACTGACTGATCTACTGATTGGTGGCTGTACAATTTCTTATGCAGGCTGCATGGTCCAGGTGTTTACCGCCCACTTCGCTGGAGGTACAGAACTTTTCGTCCTCAGTGTGATGGCCTACGATCGTTACCTGGCCATCTGCCACCCACTGAGGTATGCAACCATCATGGGGCGGCAGCACTGCTCCAGCCTCCTCATACTTTCCTGGGTAGGTGGCTTCATTCATGGAGTCTCTCAGACACTGGTCACAGCCCAGCTACCGTTCTGTGGACCGAATGTGCTGGACAATTTCTACTGTGACATCACCCAATTAGAAAAGCTGGCCTGTTCCAACATCTATGTTAATGAGACCCTCTACATTTTCAATGATGGCTTGATGATTGTACCCAACATTCTGATCGTGCTGGCTTCATATATCACCATCCTGGCCACCCTCTGTGGCCAATTTGGGAAGGGTGCCAGGAAGGGTCTCTCTACCTGTAGCTCTCACTTGATGGTCATCTTCCTCTTTTATGGACCACTGGCTTTTGTGTATGTGAAACCCTCCTCCACCTCCCACTTGGACAAAATGCCCTGCATGTTCTACATGGTGGTCACACCTGCCCTCAATCCCCTTATCTACAGTTTGAGGAACAAAGATTTGAAAGACGCCGTGGGGAGGCTGAAGAACAAGTGCAAACTCCTCTTGCTGCCTCAATGAGAGTAGATGTGTGGACATTCCAAATCAATTGTGGTACAGATGAGGACTAGTGTCCCAAAGTAGAGATGGAGTTCATGTAAGGAAGGTAAATTGTCTAGACAAGTTCCCACAGGAAAAATAATGAAATCAAATATGGAGTAAAACTCTCCATTTAGAACTGTGTAGCAAGATCCTAAAAATAGATAACATTATGCCTTGATGCTCCATAATAGCCGGACAAAGCAGCATTGTTTAAACTGGAGCATCTCTGCTGAACTATCCGAGCATGCCCCATTGTCAGTAGTGCCCCTTTGGTCTCTGACTGTGCTTAACTACCTTAACAGTCCTTTTAAAACAGTAGGGCAAGTGCGACTGTTGTCTACTGCTGGACCATTAGGAGCCTCCAAAATGTGCATCAACAGCTCTGCATACCCTCCCCCATTACAGAGCCTAGGCTGTACTGACTCCTGTAATTCAGTAGTGAGGTAGTTTCATGGGTGGGCAGGGCGGGGGGCATTGTGGAAGACGGAAGGGTGGATACTGGCTGCAGTGACGTGAACCAAGATGCTATTTCCAAAACCCAGCAGAGCACTCCCCCTGGATCACCATGAATTCATGCCAGCAAAATGGCTGGTGAGGTCCATACAGGCTTGTAGGCGTTTGGGCAGCTTACCAGGGGGTTAGGGTTAGGGTTAGGGTTAGTGAAACGTGAAATATGTTTTATTTACCCCCTTCTGGTTGCCCAATCACCCCTCCCCACCTCAGCACGCAGTGTGCAGTTACTCGATGCAGCTGTGTTCTAGAGCATGGCAAAGGATAGGCTTGCAGCCTGGACACAACATCTAGACCACTGGTACAGTTGCACATGTTCATTGCAAAATGTGTCCAGTGAAAACTTGGAAGGTGAACCTGCGTAGTGCTTTGGCTAAATTAGCCCATCAGCTGGCCCACGGTGTGCAGACACACTGGTACGGGTTCTGCTGCAGACCATGGCCCCACCCTTAGAATGTCCCCAGCTAGCCTCACTCTCTTCCCTGATCCTTCCCTGGAAAGCCCTCCACTGACCTAGTGGCTCCATTGAAGTTTGAGCAATCCATTGATGCATGCTGAGGTGGTGAGCATGGACCATTCATTCTGGTGGACCAGGCACGTGCATTAGGGCTGCAGTTACAGTGGTCAAGGCCTTCCGTGAGTTCCGTCAGTGGAAGACCCTGATAGGATGAGGCCATTACTGGACTTAAACCAGAGAGATGTCATGGCTCTGTTGGGTGAATTTCAAGCCAGCTGCGTTCTCTCAGCTCAATCTACATCGCAGGGTGGTTGTAAAGATAAACGTGGACCATAATAATTGTGAACCATATAATTGTGAGCTGCCTAGGAGATCTGCCCTTGCAGAGGAAAGGTGGGATAAAAATATTTTAGATAAATAAATTGTGTTTATTTCCACACTGAGGTTGGTTGGGGTACAAATATATAACTGCATTTTTGCCAATGCAGGCTTTTCTTCCAAGGAGGAAAAATACTTGGACAAAACACACACCAAGCTGCTACAGTTTGGTTGTTCACAAGAGCTTCAAATATTTTTTTTCTTTGTAATTAACCCATTTGGGACTGAACAGCTGGTCGCCCTGTCCAGAAGGCTGACATCTTCATTACCTTAAAGGAAAGAGCACTGGCGTTCAGCATGGAAGTCCACAGATGGAAAGAAAGTTAGATCAAGGGTAGCTTGAAGGGCTGTATCCTCTCCAGATGAGGAAAAAGATCCTGGAAGGGTGGAGGAAGGAGTATTCTCACTCCATTTGTATAATTGCAGGAAGAATCTTATTTTCTATTGGAGGTGCCAGTTCTCTCAATTGCCAAAGAGCATCATCCTGGACCACACCACCTTCCACCTCCATCCATCTGCTCAGCTTGATTTCTTTCTCCATCCTTTCTGAGCCTTTCTAAAAAGATCACAACGTTTGACTGTGTCAGGATTGCCTTGTATTGACATATTGATCACCGAGGTGAAAGGTACTAGCCCCAGATCCCCTCTGAGTGTGCACTGCAACAAGCATATTTCTATGAATCATGTCTATGACTTTATACTTGAATCAGCTCCTTTTGCTTCTTTGGTTACACACATTTTGGGGCAATGTGTTACTGCACTTCTTGTGGGTGTAGTGACCATTTATTTCCTGTAGGAGTTGCCTTTCAATTTGTAACACTCCAAGTGACTTGCATTTTTTTCTTTAAAAGATCCTAAGGTGATAGAGGGTACTCAGTAAAATAATAAAATTGATAGATCATGAGCAGCCAAACTCCATAACAATGGACTAGATAAAGTAGAGATGGCTGTTTTTTAAACGAAACATGTTTTATAGTGTAATTTTTTATTACGCATACCAGTGCATATTTACAATATTATTAAATCAGAAGTTGAACACCAAAATAATCTGATACACAAAAGGCTACAGATAAGCTCAATCCGGCATGGCAACATTGAGCAAGGGCTGTAGCATATTTATTATGGTTTCCAATATCCTTCCAATATCTCTATGCAAAAGGACGACTCCCCCATATATGACAACCATCTCCTTGGGGAGCTTTTATTTCAAACATAAAGTTACATATTACACTTATTGATTTGATTTCTAGTGGACCATTTCATACTACCAAAGAGCACTTTTGCTGTAAATTCACCTTAAGGAAAAATCTCTGTTCGTCATTCTTTTCATTCCCCTCAAAGGTTAGAGGCGTTTTATTGTCCATCTCTCACGTCCAATTAAGAATATTTTGTGTGTTCACATCCAGAGGAATGTTTTAATAATAATTTGTATTTTTTTGAAAGGCTATGATTTTCTCAAGCCATCAATAGCTTTTCATGTTTCATTGTCATCCCGTTTCAACCAGGCTTTTGCCAACCGTGCTGTAAGAGTGCAATCCTAACCAGCTTTCCAGCACCAGGGTAAGGGCGATGCGGCTCAGAGGTGAGGGAACAAACATGCCCTTACCTTGAGGAGGCCTCTGTGACTACTGCTCAGGGACGAACAGAGACCCAAGTGCGCCCATGGCAGTGGAAATCACTCCTCTCCTTCACCGTTTAGCCAATCCTCACAGGGAACAGCAACATCTTGGCGTTGCTTACTGGCTACTGCAGCAAGGGAGAGGAGGGATTTACATGACAGGGTAAGGCTTCCTGCAACACTTAGAGCTTTGCCATCCCTGTAGAAACGCCTCTGCGGGTGGGCCAAACAACACGGGTTAGCTCGCGGGTTAGTCTGTGCAATGGTGCCCCACCGCTGCCAGCACCCATGGCTCGCGCCACCCCGGGCTATACCCGCCTCTGCTGCTGCTCCACTGCAGCATGCAGCACATGCCCCATTGGCTCAGCTATGTCAGTGCTGGGAAGCTGGTGAGGATTGCGCCCTGAATCGCAGACTGCAAATCAAATAAAGGGAAAATGTGCGGAAGTGGGGGTATTGATGAAAAGGAGAAACTAACCGTGCCACCCTAATCCTAACATGCACTGGAACAGGCAGGCCAGTCGTGCCCTTTCCCTGGAGTAGGCGCCAGCTGCCCCAATGGTCTCCTCGGGTCTGCGCCTGCTGCTTAGCAAGCGCAGGGCCGAGGACAGCAGACTGAGGCTGACCCCGGCGTAAGGGGATAACTGTCCCTTTGCCCTGTAGTGAGCTCCAGCTGCCTCCTACCCTGCCTCCTATGGCTGAGCGGGATCTGAGGGATCCAAGCAGGGTCTGGACACACAGGACAGCTGACCTTGGCTTTCTTTGAACAAAGGGACAGGTCTGCAGCCCTCGTCACAAAGGCAGACTGAGAAAGCCAGGCACAGGAGCCACAAAACAGACAGCCCAGCCTTGGTAGGAGAGAGGACTTTGCAAGCTCCTAAAGTAGGGACTAAGATCACCTACTGGTAGAAGCCAATATTTACACACTTACCCCGGCGGGCAGGAAAACGGTGGAACGTGGCGACGCAACAGGCGGACTGCCTCTCAAAGGTAAGTCCCACCCAGCGTACCGGGTGAATAATGCCACTGCATGGATCAGGGCTAAGGAGAACCAATTTGGATCAGGGCTAAAGAGAACCAGAGAAGAAAAATTGCTAAGAGTTGGCTGGAGGTAATGCTTCACGGGGATTAAATTGCCTGCTTTGGGAACCTGAAGTAAAATGCGTATCTTCCTAAGGGGATGGAAGGGAGTTCAGACCAATTTTGCTAAGTACAAGGTATGAAAAAAAGAACTTTGCTTAAAGCAAAAGCAGATTAAACTGATTTAGAATCGTGACGGTGCCAGTTTGGGAAACTGGTTTAGAAGTGTGGTGGTGCCCTCTTCCTACCCAAGGGTGCAATCCTAACCTGGAGTTAGGCTGGCACAGTTAGGCCAGCAACATTTGGCCAGCACAAGGGGTCCAGCAAGGGGTCCAGCAATGTTTAAGGAGTCCATGCTGGTTGCAGGTGCTATTCTGAACATCCCTGCAGCCTCTGGAAGGTCTCTCCAGAGATCTTTAGGTGCTTCCTGGGGGTCTCTACTGAATTCTTCTGGTGGGAGATAATGTATCCCTTGCACCTAACCCCATTGATCTCATAGGGGTTATTTATGGTCAATGATTTGTTATTTATGAATGCATTATCCACAAGGATTTCCAGGAACCTAACTCTTGTGGATAATTCAGATTGATTGTATGGTTCACCATCAACTACCAGGCTATGAAAAAAGTTAGAAAAGTTTCCACTTCTAAAAGGTTAGAAAACATTTCTTTTTCCCTTATGACCACGGAACATTTTAACTGAGACTTCAAATCAATTCTATTCATATTTACAGAAAATCACATTTCTCGCTGTCACTAAGAATAGATAACCCCAGTCTGGAGGGAGGATTGTTCCTTCAGAAGGCAATTCATTGCTTTCCTTAGTGCAGACAAAACCTGGAAAGCAGTTATTTGCCATGTTCTTCTCACAGAGCCAGTCGGATGGGGCTTGGTGTGGAGATTATATTTGTACTTGCAGATGTTCAGTTGAACAGTAGCTTTGGAGGCACTGATTGTTGGTCAGCCAAGAGAGTAGCAGATTATATAACTATGAAGTCTTGAATTAACTTAGGACTGCCATGGAACAGAACATAAGAAGAGCTCCACTGGATCAGGCCAAAGGCCCATCTAGTCCAGCTTCCTTTATCTCACAGTGGCCCACCAGATGCCTCAGAGAGTGCACAAGACAATAAGATGCCTGCATCTCGTTGCCGCTCCCCAGCATTTGGCATTCTGAGGTAGCTCACTTCTAAAGAATGGAGGTTGCACTACCCATCACGGACTGTCGCCTGCGATGGACTTCTCCAGAAATCTGTCTAGTCCCCTTTTAAAGGAACCTAAGCCAGATGCCATCACCACCTCCTTTGGCAAGGAGTTCCACGGATTAAGTACCTGCTGGGTGAAAAAATATTTCCTTTCCTTTTTGTTATAACCATTTTTCACCCTTCCCCATTTCCTTATTGATAGGCAAGAAGTGAATGGCATGGGGAAACAAGACCATTGTGACCGAGTTTGTCCTCCTTGGCTTCTCCCAATCCCGGGAAGTCCAGCTCCTCCTATTTGTGTTCTTCTTCTTCCTCCACCATCTTCAGCAACCTTCTCATCCTCTTGGCCATTTCCCAGAACCACCATATTTTCCATTCACCGATGTTCTTTCTGCTGGGTCATCTGGCTTGCTTGGACCTCTGCATGTCTTCTTTTGTCACTTCCAGGGTCCTTTTTGATTTCCTTGTCCAGCACCAGACCATCACCTTCCAAGGTTGCATGGCCCAAATCTTCCTCCTCCACTTGTTTGGAGGCAGTGAGATGCTCTTGCTCATGGCTATGGCCTATGACCGCTATGTGGCAATCTGCCATCCTCTACGCTATGCTTCACTGATGAGCCGGCACCGTCGCATGGGTCTTGTGCTGGCCTCCTGGGCTGGTGGGGTCCTCCATAGCTGTGTGCAATTGGCCTTCATCATCAATGTCCCTTTTTGTGGACCCAACCATCTGGACAGTTTCTTCTCTGATATCCCCTCGGTCGTCAGATTGGCCTGCGTTGATATCTATCCCCTACAAGTCATGTTGATGACCAACAGTGGAATCATGTCACTGGTCTGTTTTCTCAACATACTTCTCTCCTATGGACTCATTCTCTCTGCCGTCCACGCTAGGGCTCCCTCTGAGCGGACCTCCAAGGTGGTCTCCACATGTACTTCTCACTTCCTTATGGTCACCATGTACTTTGGACCTTGCATATTTATTTACCTGTGCCTATACACACACTTTAGAATTGATAAACTGCTTTCCATCTTCCACATAACCATCATTCCCTTGCTAAACCCATTCACCTACGCTCTGAAGAACGGAGAGATGAAGGCTATCAGAGGCTATCAGGGGGTTGTTAGGAAGATGTTCTGGACAGATTTCGGCTCAGATTCTCACCATTCCAGCAGGAGGGCTGGCCTCTTGGACGCAGAAGAGGAATCATCTTCCAGGCCTTAATTAATTCTCACTGTAACCCTTTGTACAACATTTGTATATGTATAATGTATATTCACTGTATACAGTGGTGTTATCCTACCGGTATGCTGGGCGGGACATCCGGGTGATCGGCAGCCCACCCATCACGTACCACAGCGTTACGCCGTTTGTGTAACGTATGCAAGTGGCGTAATTGGTTATGCAAATGGCGTAATGCTGCGGTACACGACGGGCGGGCTGCCGATCACCCGGACGTCCCACCCAGCGTACCGGTAGGATAATACCACTGACTGTATACCAGAGTTATTCAAACTGAGTTCGCCATGTTTGTCAATAACATGAACATAACATGCTGGTATTATTCATTCATACCAAGGTTTTTCACCATTTTGGCCACTAGTGTCAAGCTCAGTTTGTTGCCCGCCCCCCAAAGCTTGTTGCCCAGGGCAAATGCACCCCCTGCACCTCTTTAGCCACACCCCTGCTCTCAAGGCAGGGCTGCAACCTGGCTGGGTGCCAAGACTGGTGGCACCGAGACCACAGGGGAAAAGACACACATCAATATCATTTGGACAGGGGCACAAGGTATGTTCAAATGCAAACGTCAGAAGTTCTGAGTCCATATGTGGGAGCGAAACTGTTTCGGTGCAGCTGAAAAGATAGAGTGGGCATAATAGACACCTGGTGGAACAGAGAGAACCTATGAGATGCTGTTATTTCTGAAGACAACCTCTACAGCAAGATCAAAGCGGGGACATTTTGGGGGTGGTGTCGCTGTGTACGTCAATAGGCTCCAACAAACTGGAACACAAAGGAACATGCTCCTCCACAGGATTACTGTGAGTACTTTGGTACCGGGGACATGCTATCACTCTGCTGATCAAGATGCTGAGGGCGAGTAAAGGAAAGTTGGTACAGGAAATCAGGAGGTATACAAAGGAGATAGTGGGCACAATCCTATTGAAGTTAAGCCAACGCATAACACCTGCATCGGCCCAACATGGTCGCAGACGTGCTATAAGGCAAGTCTGTGATGCTCAAACAGGTGCTGAGCCAACATAAGAACACAAGAAGAGCCCCACTGGATCAGGCCAAAGGCCCATCTAGTCCAGCTTCCTGCATTTCGCAGCGGCAGAATGCCTGTATCCAGTGATGTCATGCAGGGGGTACGCGGGGGTACGCGAGTACCGGTTCCTAGGATTACGGCTGGCCCCGCCCATTCACCCGCCCACTCGTCGACTCCGCCCCCTGCAACGTTCGAATTTCCTGCACGTTTGAGTTGCCTGCATGTTCTTAGAGCCAGGCAGGCAGCGAGCGGAGCCTTGCCTTGCCTTGCCACTGAAAAATGAGCTGCTCTGGGGGTTTGGAACTGTTGGGTCACTTTAACATGATGCCAGGCTTCCTTAACATGTTCTGGGGGTGCTGTGGAATACTGTTGTGGAAAACTGTTGGGTCAGTTTAAAATTGTCTGAGGCCTCAAAAAGGGCTTTTTTCATGTCACTTCCTGCCACGACATCACTTCCGGCTTATGACATCACTTCCGGTGGGCGGGTCCCGACATGTGCCAATCAAAAGTAAGTACCTGTTCTTAAATAAATGAGATGACACCACTGCCTGTATCATTCTGCAGAATGCCTAAGCCTTGTATAGAAGAGGGAATTCAGGCAGGTGCAGCTGATCATGGCAGCCCAAATTCCTTCTTCTATACAATGCTTAAAGGTATAGACACTCTGTCCCAGAGGCAGAGGAAGGGTGGCACGAGCCATGGGCGCCGGCAGCGGCGGGGCGCCATTGCACCGAGTCTGCGGACTAACCCATGTGCTGTCTGGCCTGCCCGCCCTCTCTCGCATCCATTCCGCTCCAAAATGGAGCTATTCTGGGCACAGGGAGGCATGGCTGGGCGACGCACGGGGCGGGGCGACATGCTGGGGGCGAGGTTTCGTCGCCCTGCCATGGGCCCACTCGGGGCTCCGTTCGTCCCTGTTCTGTCCCAGTTTGTATCTGGTAACCCTAGATATATAGCACTGGCCTCAGCTAATTAGTTTGAGGGTGGATTCCTATACGCACTTACTCAGAAGTAAGTCCTATTGAACTACATGGGACTTACTTCTGAATAGACATGCACAAGTACTTTTTTACCCAGCGGGTAGTTAATCTGTGGAACTCTTTGCCACAGGAGGTGGTGATGGCATCTGGTCTGGATGCCTTTAAGAGGGGATTGGACGGATTTCTGGAGGAAAGGTCCATCGTGGGCTATAGGCAATGATGGATTGTGCAACCTCCTTACAAAGGTGGAGGGCTACTGGTGCCGGGTGCAGGGGAATGGCAATGGGATGCAAGCATCTTGTTGTCTCATGCCTCCCTGGGGCACTTGGTGGGCCGCTGTGAGATACAGGAAGCTGGACTAGATGGGCCTTTGGCCTGATCCAGCAGGGCTCTTATGTTCTTATGTTCTTATGTTTAGGTTGTACTGTCAGTCATTGCTACTGTGTTGTTTTAAACGCTTCCCTTCTTTCTCTTCAAATAACTTCCTTGCTGAATGGTATATGTTTTTCAGGGCACAAATCCTCACCTGGAGTTAGGCCGGCACAGTTAGGCCAGCAAAGTTTGGCCGGCACAAGGGCCACTGCAGAGTGCATTTGGACCACTCTAGGAGTCAGGGAGGGTGGCGCACGTCTGTGTGCTGGCCTCTCTGACTGAGAGCACAATTCTATACTGCACTGGATTGGCAAGGCTGGCCGGCCTGTGCCAAATCCAATGCAGTATTGGAGAAGCTAGGGCACATCCGCTGCTCTAGCGCCAACGCCGGGGTGCCGATTGACGTCCCCGCATCAACACTAATGCCATCGCATCGACACTATGATGTAGCGTCAACACGACTGGCAGAGTAGGATTGCTCTGTCAGAGACTGGTCCATACCTACTTTATGGTGTCCCTTGTGCTGGCCATACTGTGTCGGCCTAATTCCAGGTGAGGATTGTGCTCTCAATTACTTCTGGGCTTGGAATTCCTTTTTCTGTTGTATCAGAGGTGGGTGAGCTGTAATCACTGGTCAAAGCTCCCTCACATGCAAACCTAAGGACAGGTATGTAGGCTAACCCATGTGTTCTAGAGCAGTGCTTCTCATACTCTCCCATGTGGCAGACTGCGAAATGTTTTTCAATATGCCAAGGGCTATGAATTGGTTGTTCCCAGTGTGCCAAGGACCAGTAGCATTGCTATGCCAGATTGTTACTATGGGTTCTTTCCTGTCAACTTGCCAGGAACCAGCAGCCAATGGCTTGTGTCCCAGGCCCAGTCCACACTTTGAGTAGCGCTGTTCTAGCGCACAAGTGGGAAAACTCCAAATCTTCCGATTTTCATGTTTGTTTTTAAATGAACCTCTCACTTGGTGCCCACCTGTGTCTATTTTGCAACAGGGAATAACGGTGAAGGTGGTTACATGTGCATCACACTAAAAACTTAGATTGAGATTGACTTATCTGTTCAAGTGATCAAGTCCTTAAAAAAAACAAAAACCACCAAACGCACACACAAAAACCAAGTTACGAAAATGGCAACACAGCTGTAGGGTGGGGGCCACCTACCTCCAGAGGTGGATCTACAGGGAGGGCAAAGCTCTAAGTGTTGCAAGGAGCCTCACCCTCTCATGTAAATCCCTCCTCTCCCTTGCTGCTGTAGCCAGTAAGCAACGCCAAGATGTTGCTGTTCCCTGTGAGG
>JAJKFI010034940.1:24778-52558 GCA_029204185.1 Lerista edwardsae | reverse complement strand
GCTAAGGGGGCTGGCGTGGGGGGGGGGGGGTAGAGGCATTCTACGGCTCTGGGCTTCCGTAGAAAATATGAGTGGGTTTTGTCAAGCTGAAGGTTGCCTTATTTAGACGTTGAACGCCTCAGTGGGATTCTGGAGCGGGGGGGGGGCTGCTCTGGGGTGTGATGGGCGATGCATTCATGGTGGGGCTGGGGGGGCATAAAGTGACGGCGGTGGGGCATGGCGCTTCAGGGAAAAGCGGTAGTGAATGTGTGTTTGTGTGGGGGGGTTTCCTTACGTTGAACGGTGTTTGCAGAAACTGATGTTGCAGAAGCTCCTTTGAGTTGTGGGTTGCGTGCGTGCGTGTGTGTGTGTGTGTGTTTAATGTGCCTGCAAGTCTCCCAGGCAGCCTCCACAGGGCTTAGAGGTTCCGTCGGGGCTACTGTAGGCGGAGGCTACCGGGACATAAGTGACCAATGTGACTCCTGCTAGCCTGGTAAGACTGGAGGAGGAGATGTGGGGGGGGGGGTTATGGGGAGTATCTTCTTGCTGCTATAGGGCTTATGTGGCCAGAGGGAGGTCAGGACAGAGCAGGAGCTCCTGCAGGGGTCAAGAGCATTACGATGTCCTTTCGGAACCTATAGAATTTCTGCAGCGGCTATAGGGTTTCAGACGCCATTGGGAAGAGGCTGGGGGTCGCAATTGATGGAGGGGGCTGCAAGATGTATAGGGTCAGGGCGGGTCCTTTTGTGGGTCCTTTCGCGGGCCCTGCCGCCCCTCAGCCCCCCGGGGGGGGGGGAGTCTGTGAGGTTTCAATAGGGTGGGGTGAATACAAAGAGGGGCTACAAACTGGCAGACTAGAGAGTATTTTATCGGGCACGTGCAGGTGGGGCCACTTTGGGAGAGTTTGCCAAGAACCTCTTTGGCCTCCAGGTTGAGAAGGGCTTCGTAGTGTGGCGAGGGGGGGGAGGAGGAAGTGAGGCTAATGAGCCTGTTATGCTTTTGCGTTAGCCATGCGGCAGTGCTCCTCGGTGTTGGGGGGCGGGGGGAAGAGGGAGATGGCAAGGAAGGAAGTGCAGCACAGGCCTGTCAGAGCAAGACCAATGTGTGTTTCTAGGTTGAGGCTGCCTGGACCAGGAGCCTGGGGGAAGGGAAGCCTAGAGGTTAGAGCAGAGCTGGCACTGGCAATGATACAGAGCAGGCGGCCGGCGAAGGAGACGGCAAAGGAGCTGTTTGTCTCCCTGTCTTGCCCTGCTTCCTTCTTTCTGTGTTTGGTGTTGCAGTTGCTAGACTCCCTCTCTGTGGCAACAGCAGGGGATAGTGCCTCTTTGAGACTTCCCAGGCTTGTGGCTTTCCCGTGATCTTGGCGTGCAAACTGCTGGCACCTGATCCTGGGACCTCTCCCCAAGGTATCCATCGCCCACCATCCTCCCCTGCACGAACTCTATTTTCTGAAACCCCCCCTTTCTCTGCTGCCCCTCTGCACTTGGTGCGGAATATTCTTGTTTGTGTTTCTCAGCTAGGCAGATTCAGGCTGTTCTTGCCTTGCTGGGGATGGAAGCAGCTCACGTCCGAAGCTGCAGAGATGTCAGTGTGCATCCATGTTTTCCACCCAAATGACAATCAATCAATATATTTATTGATGAGGGATCTGTTATGATGACAAATGTGAGCAGAGAGGTCTCTTGGCTTTCAAAATCTGGCTTGTCTAAGTTGCATGAGGAATGCACGAACTTTTCCTGATTAGTCACAGCCAGTTTAGATCCCAGAGAGAGGGAGAGGGAGGGGAGAGAGAGAGAGAGAGGTGGTGTGAGCCTGGAGTGACCATCTAGGAATGAGATCTTGGGGTTATTTTCTGCATTGCTCAATGAAAACCTGGACTCATTGTGGAGCCCCAGTGAAAAGGGCAAATTCTGTGCTAGGGATTTATTAAAGAAGGGATTGAAAAAAAAAATGGGCAGCGTCCTAATGCCCTTATGTAAATCTCTGGTGAGGCCGCATTTGAAAACCTGTCAGCAACTTGGTTGCCCCGACTCCAAAGGGATGTCATAGAGCTGAGAAAGGCCCAGGAAAGTGTGACCCAAATCACTAGGGGGCTGGGGCACCTTTCCTATGAGGAAAGGCTCAAGTGTTGGGGCTTTTTCATTTCCGGAAAAGTGGCAAGAGCTTTCCTCCTTCGTAGTGGTCACCCCAGTGAAACTGGCAGAAGATCTGAATGGCTAAGTTGTTGTATGTGCATAAGGCAGTGGTTCCCAAACTGTTGGTCAGGACCCATTAGTGGGTCACGAGCCAATTTCAGGTGGGTCGCAAAGCACCTAGAGCAGCCATATTCAAAATGTAGGAAGCTGGGACGCTGGAAACGGGGAGGGCTATGTGGTTGTTTTGCTTGTGTCAAGGTTGTAAATAGGCTTTTTTCCTTTCCTGATTGCTATTGGAAAATGTCTGAGAAATAACCTCTTGCTGCATTCTCAGGACACTAGCAGAGTCTGGTGTCACAATGATGGCACTTCCAGCCATGACATCACTTCTGGTGGGTCCCAGACAGATTGTCATTCTAAAAAATGGGTCCCAGTGCTAAAAACCACTAGCATAAAACATAATTAAATTGTGGAGGTCACTGCTGTAACATATGGGGTTATGACCCCTGGCTTAGATGGTACTGAAAGGGGTCTAGACAAATTCCCGGAGCAAAGGCCTAACACTGGCTGTCTTGATGGCTGTGTAAAACCTCCATGTTCAAGGGCAGTATATCTCTGAAACACCAATTGCTAGGGATAAAACAACCATGATGGGCTATTGCCTTCCTGCTCTGCTTGTGAGTGTCCTTAGAGAGGCTTCTGGTTAGTCACTATGGGGAGCTAGAGGTGTCATTAGATCATCTGACCCACCCAGGCTCTTCCTAAAAATCAGGAAATGTTGAATTTCGCAGCAGCCTCATCCCAAGGATCTGTGACGTGGTTTGATTTCCAAAATGATAGCATGCTGCTGCGACTCAGATCTGCCTGGAGGTCAAACACTGTGCCCTGGCAGGTTTGCATCCAAGGGGTCGGGCCCAGTTTTAGCAGCGGACGGTAGCATGGTGGGCTGAGTTAAATCAGGGCTTAAAATCAGGATTCGAAGAAAGCAAGGCTGAATAAGGCCAATTAAAATCCAGTTCCTCTCTGGGCTTTTGTGCATTTCCTGCACATGATGCATACTCTTGCCTCCTAATGCGTTTTAAATTTTAACTGTTTTAATATTGTTTTTAAATGATTGTTTTTTTAATGTTGTGAATTTTATTGTATTACTGTTTTTTGTTGTTGTAAGCTGCCTTGCGTGCCTATGGGCAGAAAGGCGAAGTATAAATGAAATTGATGATGATGATGATGATGATGATGATGATGGCTTAACAGCTACATCGTTACACCCCCTAGAAAACCCATTCCAGCCTTGCAGCTATGTCTTTACTCTCTTACCTCTCCTGCCTTGTGCCAGTCTCACCCCCACCCCCCACCCTGCCACCAGAAATGCCAAGCAGAAAAACCGTCCTTGCATCTGTTGTCTGCTTGGAGGCAACTCAGAGACAAGCAGTCAAACTGTTTCATTTTGATTCAGGGAAAGGGACATGGCCTCGTTTGCTTAGAGAGAGTAAATATTCATAATTGGATCGCCGAGCAAGGGGAGGTTGGCAGGCAGGATGAAAAACGGCGAATGCAAGATTACTCAGGGTGGCATCTCTTGGAGCCCAAGGCAAGATCTCAGCAGTTACAAGGACTTCCCAGCCCCTGGCAGCCGGTATCAAGCTCAGAAGAACAATATATTCTGTGACCGATTGTTGTGCTACATTTATAGTGCTTGACCTCCAAAATGTGCACTTCGGTTGTTTTTTTCCCCCTCCCTTGTGGTTCTTCATTTTCACAGAAAAGGTATCCCTTAATACAGGGACTGCCAACAAAGGTTTGCATAGTCAAAGCGATGGTTTTCCCAGTAGCAATGTATGGCTGTGAGAGCTGGACCATACAAAAGGCAGAGCACCAAAGAATAGATGCTTTCGAATTTTGGTGTTGGAGAAGACTCTTGAGAGTCCCCTGGACTGCAAGGAGATCCTATTGGTCAGTCCTCCAGGAAGTCAAGCCTGATTGCTCCCTGGAAGGACAAATCCTGAAGATGAAGCTCCAATACTTTGGCCACCTCATGAGAAGAGAAGACTTTTGAGAAAAGACCCTCCTGCTGGGAAAGATGGAAGGCCAAAGGAGAAGGGGGCGGCAGAGGATGAGATGGTTAGACAGTGTCACCGAAGCGATGAACATGAAATTGGGTGAACTCCGGAAGCTGGTGGAGGACAGGGAGGCCTGGCGTGCTGTGGTCCATGGGGTCATGTGGTCATGACTTATCAACTGAACAACAACAATAATACAGGGACATTGATTCAGGGTGCAATCCTAACTTACAGTTAGGCCAGCTAACTTTGGATGGCACCAGAGGCACAGTAAAGTATGTTTGGACCACTCTCAGAGTCAGGGAGGCTGGCACACAGACATGTGCCATTATCCTTGAGAGTGGTCCAGAGAGGGGTGTTTCTGGGTGGGAGTGAGGGTATTTCAGGGTGGGTGGATGGGTGGGCTGGGTTACATGCTAGCCCGGGGATGGGAAGGGGGGGTGAATTGCATCTTCACTCCTAATCAGAATATAGCTATGCCCAGAGGCAGATCTAAGGGAGGGCAAAGCTCTAAGTTTTGCAAGAAGCCTTACCTTGCAGTGGAAATCACTCCTCTCCTGCACCGTTTTAGCCAATCCTCACAGGGAAAAGCAACATCTTGGCGTTGCTTACTGGCTACAGCAGCAAGGGAGAGGAGGGATTTACATGACAGGGTAAGGCTTCTTGCAACACTTAGAGCTTTGCCCTCCCTTAGATCTGCCTCTGGCTATGCCAGAGGCTTAAAACTGTTGTAATATTCTGCCCTTTTCTCCACGGAGCCTTGGAAACTTGTCTTCTGTGAGGACACGTATTATATGGGAAGAGCTTCCTCTCAGGATTATTTGTTTATTGGATTTATAACCCCCTCGATTCCATTGGCTCAGAATGTTTGCAGATATTTTCAACATAATAGGTCTGTCCCTAACAGACTCAGCAGTCTCTCAGAGCGCAATCCTAAACTGGAGTTAGGCCAGCATAAACTAAGCCAGCAACATTTGGCCAGCACAAGGGCTACCATAAAGCGTGTTCAGAGTAAGGGAGGATGGCACCATAAAGCTTACTCTTGGAGTAAGGGAGGATGGCACCTGTCTGTATGATGGCTTCTCTGACTCCAAGAGTGGTCCAAACGTACTTTACCATGGCCCTTGTGCTGGCCAAACTTTGCTGGCTTAGTTTATGCCAGCCTAACTCAGTTTAGGATTGCGCCCTCAGTTTTGTGTGTGCAAAAGCCTGAAAACCGAAACGGAGTCATGTAGATATGCCTTCTGAAGGCACAGCCTCACTGAGGGATTATTCACACAACGGATGTGGTGGCTATAGGAAGTCTGGGTTGGTTCTCAGTTATTTCCACTCATTGTGGGCTAGTTATCTATGCCTGCCACTGCTTTCAAAATTTGGCCTCGGGCATGTCTGGTTTGACGCATTTTAGAGGTCTGATTCTCTAAATGGCTTAACCATTTTCTACCAATGATGCATTACAGCAACATTGGTAGAAATGCAATCTCCAGCGGAACATTAGTAGAAAAGTGGAACTTTTATGCTCGGAGACCATAGGGCAGTGCGTTCCTTTGCATGTCGACTCTGAAGTAAGTCCCACTGTGTTTAATGGGACTTACTCCCAGGAAAGTATGTATAGGATTGCAAGCCTAAATGCCCACTTTGGGGACAAGCAAAGGAGAGCTTTTATCTGTTTTCTCTGCTAAGTTGTAGGTATCGGGATGATGGACTTCTTATACTGTTCATAAACGGTGTGATTTTATTTCTGAAAGTTCTCCTCAACTGATTTGAACAATTGCTTCCTGAACATCTGTTGAGAGGGCCAGATGCAAAATCCAAAATTCTTGCATGCACTTGCTGTCACAAAGGCATTTTGAAGGGTATTTTCTGACTGTCAATATTGCTGATCTCTTGTCATCAATGCTGTGATGTAGGTCACGGTCAAACATCAATGAACAATATCACTGAGAGCGCAAGCCTAACCTGGAGTTAGGCTGGCACAGCTAGGCCAGCAAAGTTTGGCTGGCACAAGGGCTACCGTAAAGTGCATTTGGACCACTCTCAGAGTCAGGGAGGGTGGCGCACGTCTGTGTGGTGGCCTCCCTGACTCCGAAAGTGGTCCAAACATACTTTACAGTGTCCCTTATGCCGGCCAAACTTTGCTGTCTTAACTGTGTTGGCCTAACTCCAGTCTAGGATTCTGCCCTGAATTTAAATAAAATAAGCTCAGATCTAAAGTATGAACATGAAGCTCCTGAACATTGCAAAGGATTCTGCTGCATGCTTTAGGACACACGATCACTTCAGGCAGGGCACTGGCCTGGCACTTGGGACCTCACTATTGGTGTTCAGGGTGCAAGTGTGCACCCTACCACATACCCCAGGATGGTTCAGACATGCATCTGATTTCAGGCTTGTGCACAGCAATTACGAGCCAGGGTTTGAGCCGGATTTGCTATTCTGGTTTGCAGGACAAGCAGAAACCTTGTTGCTGGCATGTGAACGAGCAAACCGTGGTTTGCCCCAAACAGGGCAAAGAGATGGGGAATTGCCGTGCACGAGAGAAGATGGTGCAAACAGGGGCCCACTCTGAGATCCCTCGAATGATTCCAAACCATGTACTGAAATGACGCACTTGAGTGCCCTGAACTGGAACCTGACCCTGAGTGCGACTCCTGACCCTGGGAATTTGAACCCTGGTCTCAGTTTGACCCACTACTCCAGAGGTGTATCTAGACAAAAAAAAAGGGGGCAAGGAAGTGTATGGGGCAGCCCTGGGCAAAGCGAGGGGCCTCCATGCAACCCGGAAGAGGCAACAGGGACCTCAGAAAACTGCCTGGAGAGCACTCTACATTCAGTGGTTTTGCTGTGCAACAGCAGGGGATGCTCTCTGGGGCTTTTTTCTTTAAACATCTTTAAAGTGGGTCTGCAGGAAAATTGCACCTCTCTTGGTGTAGCGCCCTGGGGCAGGTGCCCCTCAGGCTCCACCCTTATTACGCCTCTGCACTACTCAACTCCTTGCCCCAGGCTGGTTCTTTCGCTGTCCTTCCCCTTTGTCATCTTGCAGCACACACTGATGCGGTTGCAGCCCCCCTAGATCATTTATCCCAGTGGTTCTTAACCTGAGTTCGATCGAACCCCAGGGGTTCGGCAAGTCAGTCTCAGGGGTTCGGCGGAGGGGTGTCTGAACTTGTCTCTAAAAGGCAACAGCAAAAGTCACATTGATTTGCAGTAAATATTCATTATGTTTTTGTTTTTGTGTGACGTTCATGTTTTGTTGGTTTTGTTCTTTGAACACAGTGATTTTATGTGCAACTGATGTACGGTTCATTTTGTGCACTAATAAAAAATATATATCTACGTTTTGAATTTGAAAAAAAAAAAAACATTTTATTTTTCCAACTGTGAAGGGTTCGGTGAATGCACTTATGAAACTTGCGGGGTTCGGTACCTCCAACAAGGTTAAGAACCACTGATTTATCCCTTTCCCGTCTTGCCTGCAGAGGAAGGGTGACTGGCCTGAGTCAACACAAAGGCATGCAGAAGGCAACGCGGGACTCTCTGTCCTGCCTCCTCTTTTGACCTCTCTGCAATCCAAACAGAAATGAGATCTCCCGGTCCTTCTTTCCTCTGCACCCCCAGTCATCATCTGCCGGGCCCTCAGCAGCAGCACCACCACCACCACCATACAACACTATCTCGGCTCAGTATCTGTGCAGCACCAGAAGGCACAAGAGGACATGCTCTTGGCCATGGGGAGGCTGCGTGGTCCTGCTTTTCAGGCCGTTCTGATATTTCCAGCTTAGAGTGCCAGGGCACAGCAAGGTCACGGCTCGCTGATCCCTTTTGAGGGCTGAGCCAAAAGGGCCCCCTCCTGTTTTCAGCACCTTGTGTTCAGGTGGCAAAGACAAAGGGGGCATTTCAGAGATTTGGAGAAGGGTTTTTTTGGGGGGGGGATTATTGGCAATGGTGATCCTCTGACAGCTGTTTCTGTTTCTACCATAATCCTGGATCAGTGGGGATTTTGACTATTGAAACCAACTTAAATATCATTCATCATCATCATCATCATCATCATCATCATCATCATCATCATCATCATCATCATCATCATCATAATATATCGTGATCATTGGAATCAATGTAGGAGGCCTCCTTCTGCAGAGGAAGGGCCCAATCCTATCTAACTTTCCAGCACTGATGTAGCCACAATGCAGCCCCAAGGTAAGGGAACAAACATTCCTTTGCCTAGAGGAGGCCTCTGTGACAGCCCCCCCAGAGGCGGATCTAAGGGGGGGGGCAGATCTGTAAGTTTTGCAGGAAGCCTTACCCTTTCATGTAAATCCCTCCTCTCCCTTGCTGCTGTAGCCAGTAAGCAACCCAAGATGTTGCTGTTCCCTGTAAGGATTGGCTAGAACAGTGCAGGAGAGGAGTGTTTTCCACTGCAAGGTAAGGCTTCTTGCAAAACTTACAGATTTGCACCCCCTTAGATCTGCCTCTGAGCGCGCCCCCCCACACACACACACAGGATGCAGTGCACACCCCCTTGGCATAGCGGCATCAGCACTGGAAAGCTGGATAAGATTGGGCCCTAAGGCTGCAGTCCTGTCCACATTTAACCTCCGAGTAAGCCTCATAATGGGACTTACTTCCAAGTAGAGATGGATTGAATTGGGCTCTAAAACTGTTCCATCTATGGGAAAGCAGCCCCTTTGCACTTGGAGGCTGCCCCGGTTTATGATTGTCTTGACCTCTAGCAGATCTGAGGTTTTCTTATAACAGATTCTTGGGTTTTCTTATAACAGCGATGTTTCTGGAACTACCTCTAGGCTACAGTTTAGGATGCACCAGGCAATCCCAGACTGGCCTTAGGCCCACCACAGGATGTTGTCCCTGTTCATATATTTGGCAGAGAGAGGGGGATTAATGCGCAGCAGGGTATCTCCCCATTATGATCACAGCTGAATGACATGGTCTCAGAGGAGGCTCCCTGTTGCCACCCTGCCTGAGTCCCTACACTTAACAGGACGCAGATGGCCATGCTGCCTGTAGCGTTGACGCAACATCGATGCAGCATCGCAGGCCTGCTGGCTTCGCCATTCCAGCGCTGCTTAGAATTGCAGCCTCATTTGAAAGCTCCGATGCTAGACACTTAGCGTCAACCTGGGGCTGCCAAGCGACACACCTGCATTGGCGTTAAGGCACCGAGACTGGCGCTGCACCAAAGCCGGCTGGCACAGAAGAGGCGCCATGTTGGCACGAGGGAGGGAGTGGGCAGGGGAGGGTGGTTCTGGCGGGCTGTGGGCAGGCTGGCAGACGTGCCGGCCCGGGAGGGGGGCGAGCATTGGATTCGGCCATAAGGCCAAATCCTATACCCATTCCCCAGGCCACACAGCCCTAATTCAGGCCACTCTGTCTCCTCAGATCTGCACCTGCTGTTTAGCAGGCACAGATCCGAATTGCGCTGCTCCCCGAATGCTTTTTTGAATTATGGTGTTGGAGAAGACTCTTGAGAGTCCCCTGGACTGCAAGGAGATCCGATTGGTCAATCCTCCAGGAAGTCAAGCCTGACTGCTCCCTGGAAGGACAAATCCTGAAGCTGAAGCTCAAATCCTTTGGCCACCCCCTGAGAAGAGAGGACTCTTTAGCAAAGACCCTCCTGCTGGGAAAGAGGGAAGGCAAAAGGAGAAGAGGGCAGCAGAGGAGGAGATGGTTAGACAGTGTCACCGAAGCGATGAACATGAAATTGGGCGAACTTCGGCAGCTAGTGGAGGACAGGGAGGCCTGGCGTGCTGTGGTCCAGGGGGTCGCAAAGAGTCGGACACGACTTAGCGACTGAACAACAACCAAATGCTTGGAATGGCACCCTCATTCAGAAGCTCAGAGGGCATGCTTGCCTGAAGAAGTCCTCCAGAGCTCGAAAAAACATAGGGAGGGACTTCTGTAGCAAGGGTGTGTGAGTCCTGCCCTCTGTTTCTCCCGTGTTCCGCCTTTACTTGCAGAGACGGAGCCAGTGGTGGTATTCAGGGGGTTCGCCCAGGTTCTATAGAACCGGTTGTTAAATGGCCGGGCCCCGCCCACTTGCTTACCTCGGCTGGCTTTGGGGTTTTTTTGGCTCCGGCTATGATGCCATAGAACCGGTTGTTAATTCATTTGAATCCCACCACTGGACGGAGCTGTTCCTCCCCAAGGTGCAAGCTTCATATTTTCAGCTTCTCCTTTCTAATAGGGAATGGGGCTGTAGTCAGAGGTGGTTCTACAGGGAGGGCAAAGCTGTAAGTGTTGCAAGAAGCCTTACCCTGTCATGTAAATCCCTCCTCTCCCTTGCTGCTGTAGCCAGTAAGCAACACCAAAATGTTGCTTTTCCCCTGTGAGGATTGGCTAAAACGGTGCAGGAGAGGAGTGATTTCCACTGCAAGGTAAGGCTTCTTGCAAAACTTAGAGCTTTGCCCTCCCTTAGATCTGCCTCTGGCTGTAGTCCAGGAGCAGAGCAAGTTTCCACGTCAATCTGCCGTCTCCAGGTAGGGCTGAGGAAGACCCTTGCGTGAAGCCCGGGGGGAGCTGCTGCTGGCTAGTGTAGGCAATTGCAGCTAGCTAGCTAGCAAAGCATACAGCAACCATCTCTCCAAGCGGTTGTTCTTTCACACACACGGCAGAGTGCCACCCGGTTGCCCGCTGCAGTTTTCCATCCTGCGAAACTGGCCGCGTTCCCAGGCTGCCTTTCCCAGGTCCCTTCTCCATAGCCCAGCATCCCTCCACTCCCCCCCCCCACACACACACATGCACGCACACTGCATCCGGACACCCTCCCTTGTCTCAGGGCCTGGTCCCTCCCCCTTTTCCTCCCATAAACAGTGCGACGTCTCCAGGCCAGCCACTTCCCAGGGGAAGGGTTACTGCCGGTCAATGCCCGTGCGACTTCACTGGGGTATTTATGGCCAGAGGGGCCCGTCGGGGGAGTCCCGAGCCGGCCCAGCGTCCCCCAAGCAGGCATTCCAGGGCGGCAGCCTGCAGATCGCGAAAGCGGGTGGCTCCCTTCTGGTGCCGGCGAAGACGGAGCCAGCGACTCTGGCGGAGACAGAACAGCAGCTGCTACTGTTGAGACACAAGACTAGCGTCATTGTTTTAATGTCGGGCGGCGGGTTTTGATCAACGCGAGGGAATAATCAGTCCGAGACTCCATCAGTCAGTGGCACGTTTTAAGTGACGGGGGCTGCCGGGGAAGGCTCTCTCCCTCCTTGGTTCTTTTACAAGCTTCTCTTTCTTTTGGGGGGAGCACTATTGCACGGTCCCATAATAAAGAATGAAAGGAGATACTGCTAAATTGGCCTTTTCTTATAGCAGGGAAACAGTGAAATCAGGTCCTCCTCCACATTCCCGTCAAAGTCTGCCCAAACTCGTTTGTACTGAGATTTTGTTATTATGTACAAAATGAATTTATCCAAAAAGAAAACAACAACCACCACCCAAGTGATTCATCAACTTAAAAAAAAATAAAAACTTCAGCCAGCAAACAGTTCTGTATTTATTCTTTCTCACAAATAAGGGAGATCTGGGAGCAGGTGGAAAGAGTATCTGTGGGCACAGGGGCAGCACCCAACATGGGGTCTTGCAGGGCACAGAGTTCGTGGTCATGACCCACACGCATACAAGGACCCATGCAGGGATGGCTATTGCACACAGCTATTGCACACAGGGATGGCTATTGCACACGTGCACGCAGCTATTGCGTGATCCCTTGGGGCAGAGATTTAGGGACCAAACCTACCCAATTTTCTAGTGCTTATGCAGCCATGCTAACGGGGTATGCACTGCATCCTGTGGTGGGGAGACAGTCACGGAGGCCTCCTCAAGGGAACGTTTGTTCCCTTATTTTGGGGCTGCATTGCAGCTGCATCAGTGCGGATGGATAGGATTGGGCTCCTAGTCTGTACGTCATGTGGTGACTCTATGTTCTCTTGTCAGGATCACGTATGGGATAGGAAAATGTAGAGTTGCTTTTTAGCTCTTGGTTTTCATATGATGATATAATAGTGATGATGATGAATTACTACTCCTATTACTACTACTTACTATTACTATTAATAATAGTAATATTAGTATTTTAGTAATAATAATATTAGTAATGATTGTAATACTAATAATCGTAATAGTAGTAAAATATTAGCAAAAAGGTAAAGGTTTCCCCACGACCGGATGGTCTAGTTGTGACCAACTGTAGGGGGCGGTGCTCATCTCTGTTTCAAAGCCTGTAGAGCCGGCATTTGTCCGAGAACAAGTTTCCGTGGTCATGTGGCCAGCGTGACTCTACGCCGTAGTGGACGGAATCCCGTTACCTTCCCACCGAAATGGTCCCTATTTATCTACTTGCATTTTTAGGTGCTTTCGAACTGCTAGGTTGGCAGGAGCTGGGACAAACAACGGGAGTTCACTCCGTTGCGCAGTCTTGAACTTCCAACCTTCCGGTCAGAAAACCCAGCAGTAGCGGTTTAACCTGCAGTGCCACTGCGTCCCAAAAATATTAGTAATTACTATTATATTAGTAATTACTATTAATCACTGCTATTACTATTATGCTGCTTTGTGTAGTTCACACAGTGGTTAACATAGTAAAATCAATCAGTCAAATAGTTCCCTGTTCCCAAAGGGCTCGCAAAAAAGAAACACGAGAAACAATAGACACCAGCAAGAGCCACTGGAAAAAGACTCCACACTGGGAGTGATTATAACTCTTTGGGGCTGAGGCTTGTGCAGCAGCCAATGAGCTTGCTCCTAGGGCCCCTGAGAAGGTGCCTGATTGGACAGTGGGGTGGTCCAAGAACCCACGACACTTGAAAGTTCTGCAGGCATTTTTTTCCCTCTCTCTTGCACTGCATCCAGGCATGTTCTTCCAAGTAGCATAGGAAGACCTGAGGGGTGAGGAGCTGTTCATGCACCTGCCAGGCAGTCATACGAAATAAGAAGAGCCCTGCTGGATCAGGCCAAAGGCCCATCTAGTCCAGCTTCCTGTATCTTACAGTGGCCCACCAGATACCTCAGGGAGCACACAAGACAACAAGATGTCTGCATCCTGTTGCCACTCCCTTGCACCCGGCACTCTGAAATAGCCCACCACTAATGTAAGGAGGTTGCACAATCCATCATGGCCTATAGCCCACGCTGGACTTTTCTTCCAGAAATCCGTCCAATCCCCACTTAAAGGCATCTAGGCCAGATGTTGTCACCACCTCCTGTGGCAAAGAGTTCCATACACTAACCACCCGCTGGGTAAAAAAGTACTTCCTTTTATCAGTTTCAACTCTCCCAACCCTCAGTTTTAGCGAATGCCCCCTGATTCTGGTGTTCTGAGAGAGGGAAAAGAACATCCCTCCCTTCCGTGCATAATTTTGTATGTCTCAATCATGTCCCCGCTCAGGCACCTTTTTTCTAGACTGAAGAGCCCCAAACGCTGCAGTCTTTCTTCATCAGGGAGGTGCCCCAGCCCCGTAATCATTCTTGTCGCTCTCCTCTGCACCTTTTCCAGCTCCTCTATGTCCTTTTTGAGGTGCGGCGACCAGAACTGTGCACAATATTCCAGGTGCGACCTAACCATCGATTTGTACAATGGCATGATAATATTGGCTGTTTTATTCTCAACCCCTTTTTTAATGACCCCAAGCATGGAATTGGCCTTCTTAATGTGCTGCTGCACACTGGGTCGATACCTTCATTGAATTGTCGTGGGGCGGGGGTTAGAAGCTGCACCATGGAGAGTTGTATGCATGTTCCGGTGGGGTGCAGTGCGCCCTGCCCATGCCTCTGCATTGCTCCCCAAGCCTTGGAAAAAAAAATTTTTAAGATCATGACACACGTCTAGTTTGGGATCACAAGGCATTGGAGGCATTTGCAAGGCCCCCACACACCCAGGATGGCAGTGCTTTGATTGGGAAGTAGAAGGAAGACCCTGTCCCCCCCCCCCAGGCCGCAGCGCAATCCTGGGGATCCTGCTGCTTCCTTCTCTCCTCCCTTAAAGGGCATCGGGACTCCCCAGCTTGAAAGCCTCTGCCCTAATCCAACCTTTGCTTCGAGGCTTGGTGCAGCCTGACTCAGGCCGTAGACATGCAGGTTTAAAAGTGTGTTCCCCAAGGAGCTCCAAGCAGCATGTATGATTCTTCCCCCACTTGTATCCTGATGGTAACCCTCTTAGGAGGCTGGACTGAGGGGTCCAGGCTTGCTCAGTGAGCACCCTGGCGAAGCAAGGATTTGAACCTGCACGTCCCTACTCCTAATTCTGAGTCCTAACCAGCGTTGTCATGCAGCCGGAATGCTGGGCGGGAGGAATGGGTGAGCGACAGCCCGCCCGTTGCGTTCCGGTCCGTTTCGCCGTCTTCCCCGCCCCCGTGCATGGGCAGGAATGGGAGGCGTACTAACCAGTACACCGCATGGGCAGGAATGGGAGGTGGGGAGGCAGCGGGGTGGGCTGGATCCAGTGGCAATCGTGTGTGCTGGATCCTCTCTTTTTTTTCAAACCTCCTTCCCCCTTCTCGGGTGTGCACCAGCCAAAGAGCAGGTCCAGGTCCAAGGAGACCCATTGCAGAGCAGCATTCAAGAATCCTGCAATTGCACCCTGGAGGTGTCGAGTTTGCTTTTTTTCTTGGCACCGATTTTGGAGCCATTGATTTTTTTAAAAGTGTAAACTAGACACCCTTCTGACTGTGAGGTTGAGAGCTGCTGGACAGCACCGCTGTCAGCAGGCCTGACTCACATCAAAGGTGAGGACGGCTTTCAATGCATCACTGGCTTATACAAGGGCATAGGCCGGCAGGACTGGCCAGATTGCTAACAATCAGGGAGGCTGTGATGAATCTACGCTGCGCCCTGGCAGATGCGGGACTCTCACCCAGGCTATAATCTGGGTAAATCAGGGCTCCTGGCAAATAGAAGGGGAAGAAATGGAAGCAGTGACAGACTTTATTTTCCTGGGCTCCAAGATCACAGCAGATGGAGACTGTAGCCATGAAATTAAAAGACATCTACTTCTTGGGGAGAAAGCTACGGCGAACCTAGACAACTTAATCAAAAGCCGAGACATCACCCTGCCAGCAAAGGTTCGCATAGTCAAAGCGATGGTTTTCCCAGTAGCAATGTATGGCTGTGGGAGCTGGACCATAAGGAAGGCAGAGCACCGAAGAATAGATGCTTTTGAATTATGGTGTTGGAGAAGACTCTTGAGAGTCCCCTGGACTGCAAGGAGATCCAATCGGTCAATCCTCCAGGAAGTCAAGCCTGATTGCTCCCTGGAAGGACAAATCCTGAAGCTGAAGCTCCAATACTTTGGCCACCACATGAGAAGAGAGGACTCTTTAGAGAAGACCTTCATGCTGGGAAAGATGGAAGGCAAAAGGAGAAGGGGGCGGCAGAGGATGAGATGGTTAGATAGTGTCACCGAAGCAATGAACATGAAATTGGGCGAACTCCGGAAGCTAGTGGAGGACAGGGAGGCCTGGTGTGCCGTGGTCCAGGGGGTCGCGAAGAGTCGGACACGACTTAGCGACTGAACAACAACAGCAACAACAAATCAGGGCTGGTGGCCCCTTTGAGTGCACGTCATTGACCTAACTTGACACCTACTGTCCGCCCTGGCCAGTTGTCGAAGCCTGATTTTATTTGGCGCTCTGCGCACAGAGGGTTTGCAAACTAAATGCAACAGTGGCTTAGGACAGTGGTTCCCAAACCTTTTAGCGCCAGGACCCACATTTCAGAATGACAATCTGTCTGGGACCCACCAGAAGTTATGTCTTGGCCGGAAGCTTGTCTTATATGAAGTGCCGTCATTGTGACGCCAGAGCCTGCTGCTTTCCTGAGATGCTGCAATAAGTGGGGTTATTGCTCAGCCATTTTCCAATAGCAACCAGGAAGGTAAAAAGCCTATTTACAGCCTTGACACCAGCAAAATAGCCACACAGCCCTCTCCCTTTCCAGCATCCCATCTTCCCACATTTTCAATAGGGCTGCTCGAGCTGCTTCGCCACCCACCTGAAGTTGGCTCGTGACCCACTGGTGGGTCCTGACCCACAGTTTGGGAACCACTGGTTTTTGAGACAGGAGACTGCTAAATAATCGTGCAGCTGCGATATTGATTTCTAATAAAGATGGAACCTGTGCTCTTTATCACAGCGCAGGGAAAACTTGGGTTTTGCGTACTTCTCCTGGGCCACCTGATGTCTCTCCACCACCACCCACCCATAGCTTGCAGTGCATACTCCTTCGACAGCGCTGCATGATCTGGGCTGGAGAGTGATAGAGTTGGGCCCTATACTTCGTCCAACCCTATACTTCGGCTGCAATCATATCCATCAGTGGTTCCCAATCTTTTTCAACTGGTGGCTCTCTCGATCCACTGGGCCATTGGCCGTGGCTTCTATCAGGGCTACAATCTTTGCATTGTATAGGGTGGAGGGTCTTCCGGGAGGCTTACATGGCTCCCCGGGTTGGTTTCTGCAGCTCCCCAGAGAGCCATGGCTCACAGTTTGGGAACCACGTACCTGTGAGTAGGCACTATTGAACTCCGAGGGATTTTGGAATAGATGTGCATAGCATTGGGTTGCTAGAATCTTTTTTAAAAAATGAACAAAAAGGAACTGGGGCACTGGAATTCACCAGTGTGAGTAAGGCCATGTGCTTTTGTGTGTGTGTGTGTGTGTGCGCGCGCGCGCATGCATATGTATACTTCTGTTGCCCTCTGCTGGACAGTTTGCAGTTCCACAATACGAATGACGTAAGAGAACTTCAAAGTGGTGACCAGTTCTTTCACTCTTCCTTCTGGCATGCCGTGTTCTGCCTGCAGATTTATTTTGGAATTTTGATTTTCATTTTTCAAATAAAGTGTGTGTGTGTGTGTGTGTGTGTGTGTGTGTGTGTGTGTGTGTTTTCAAATTGAACATGTGTTTATTCCGTTGTTTTGCCCAATACAGCTGATGAAGCACTCCGGAACTGTTGGATTACCATTTTTCATAGCCATAAAGGTCCTCTTGTTGAGGGCTTAAGCTGCAGATGTGAATTCTGCTTATGGAAAGAGCCACTGGTGTGAAGTTGCACCTTGTGATGTCTCTGTGTCTTCCGGCTCTGTGGTTTGATATTCTTGGCCTCCCAAAACAAACAAAAACAAAAACACAGAACGCGAGGAAAGGAGGGTTGCCTTCTGATGGCTCATCCCTCCCATTGTGTTTGCTTGCAGATTTACGTGCTGGGGGTTGTGCTGGCCCCGATCCGCGTTGCGCTGGCCTTTGTGGTCCTATTCCTCATCTGGCCCTTTGCACTGCTCCAAGTGGTGGGGCTGCCTGACGAGACCCTGCAGGAGCCGTTCTCAGGATGGAGAAAGTAAGTAATGGATGCTGCCCTCCGGGTGCCTTCCAACCCTTGAGCTCCTGGGGTCCAGCTTTTCTCCTGATGCCCTTCTGTTTCTCCTGTGTGTGTGTGTGCGTGTGTGTGCTTCTTTTTCCAGCACAGTTTCTCATGGTTCCGTCTACTTGCTGAGCCGCCTGATGTTCTTCCTGCTGGGCTTCATGCGGATACGGGTGCGCGGACAAAGGGCGTCGCGGCTCGAGGCGCCCATCCTGGTGGCTGCGCCGCACTCTACCTTCTTTGATCCCATTATCCTGCTGCCCTGTGACCTCCCCAAGGTGGTGTCTCGCACTGAGAACCTCCATGTGCCAGTCATTGGAGGTGAGAAGATCTAGCTTTGGGGGTAAGGGGTGATGTGTGTGGGGGGGGGGAAGTGAGCTACCGCTGGGAAGAACTTGCTCTGAAGGCTTCCCAGGGTGCTGTGCCTCCTCCGCTTCTGCATGCTGTGATGGGTATGTGGTGCTGCATGCTGCTTCTGCATGCTGTGATGAGCTGCGTGCATGATTCCTTGCATTATTATACAGGCATCTCACAAGTGCATCATTTTGCACCCCGTACCCAATGTTGAAAATCTTCCCTTTCGTTTATTTTATTTTTTTTAGGCATAAGTATCTAGTTCTTGTGGTGTCACAGATAGGTTTGGAAGTACTTGGGCAGTAAAGGTAAAGGTTTCCCCACAACTAAATGGTCTAGTCGTGACCGACTGTAGGGGGCGGTGCTCATCTCCATTTCTAAGCCAAAGAGCTTGCGTTTGTCCTGAGGACAAGCTTCTGTGGTCATGTGGCCGGTATGACTCTACGCCATAGTGCACGGAACACTGTTCCCTTCCCACCGAAGTGGTCCCTATTTATCTCCTTGCATTTAGGTGCTTTTGAACTGCTAGGTTGGCAGGAGTTGGGACAAGCGACAGGAGCTCACTCCGTCGTGCAGTCTTGAACTGCCAATCTTCCGGTCAGCAAGTTCAGCAAGAGCGGTTTAATCCGCAGCACCACCACGTCCCACCGCTTGGGCAGTACCTAGTGGTAAAATGTCAGAAGCCAATGCAGGAACTGACTAGGATTTCCAGCAATCATGGGCGAGCAGGGAACGACGGCATAGTCCTCAGTGCTTCGCCTAGTTCCTTGCTCCTCCATATCAACATCAGAATGAAGTATGCAAATTTAGCAAGCAAATGCATCAGCATTATTCATGTGAGTTTCAGAATTCAGTTTCAGAAATTTTCTTCATAACTTAGTGCCCTGGTTCTCAAATGTTTCAGACCAGGACCCACTTTTCAGAATGGCGCTCGTGTTCGGACCCACCGGAAGTGACGTCATTAACTTGGAAGTGATCTCATAGCCATCATCAAGCAGAAAGTGCTGTCAGTGTGATGTAATCCATTGACACTCCTAGAATGCAAACTGGGATTCTTGGACTGAAGCAAATGTACAAAACACCTTTGACAGAAAGCCAAGGTTAAGACAAAATACGATGCAAAAGCACTGAACTAAAAACAAAATGATTAAAAAAAACCCACTCATGAAAATTCAAACGGTTAACACTCACAAAAGGAATATAGCAAGATGAAGAGGTTATGGAGCTCAGGGCTAGAGACAAACAGCCAACATGCATAAGGTTGTACCCAGTGGTGTCATTCAAATGATTTAGGAACAGGAACTCACTTTTGATTGGCACTTGTCAGGAACCCGGAACCAGCCACGGAGCCCGTTAGGATCCGGAACGCCCGTTCTGGTCCGTTCCCCCTGAATGACATCACTGCCTTCGCCCCCCTAGGAATCTGGAGTTGCTCCCTTTAACCCTGAGTGCTGGCCAACCAAGTAGAAAAGCTCTTTGCAGAGGAATTGGGAGGGGAGAGGAGGGAGAGTGAAGTGGGCAGAGTCAGCCCTCATTTTAACTAGTGGAACTGAGTTCCCCCGCGTTCCCCCTGCATGACATCACTGGTTGTACCCAAGATTCTAGAACATTCCAATTGGGTGTACAAATTTTGAAGACATGAAGTAGCAGGCGAATAAATCCTTCTTCTTTTTTTCCCCTGGCTCTCTTTCTTGCTGTTCCTTCCAGCCCTGCTGAGGTTCAACCAGGCCATTCTGGTCTCCCGCCATGACCCGGCGTCTCGCAAGAAGGTGGTGGAAGAAGTTAAAAAACGGGCAACGTCCCAGGGAAAATGGCCGCAGGTAGGATTGCTGCTTCCTCCTCCCCCCTCCTGCACCATAACCCCGGCTGGGGCTTGGGAGCTTGAATCCTTAACTGTCTTTGCTTAGTGTCCCTTCTCTCTTTTCCAGGTGCTTTTTTTCCCGGAGGGAACCTGCTCAAACAAGAAAGCCTTATTGAAGTTTAAACCAGGTGGGAGGCCAGTGAGTCTGGTCATGTGGCATTTCTTGCAGATTTGCCTGTGAATTAAGCTGGGGGTGGATCTTATTTGTCTGTGCTCTGCTTTCCCCATCACCCAGTGATGTCATCTGGTAATGAAGTTCGGGAACGCTAGGCGGGACTTACACCTGATTGGCTGCCCGTCCGTTCCGTTCCGCGGCTGCCCTGGCCTCAGCGGGGCGCCTGCTTGCCGGGGGGATGGGTGGGGGCGCGCCGGGTGCCTGGGTGAGCAGCGGTGGGGCACGCCAACCGGGGGCAGTGCCCTTGAGGCCAGGGCAGCCGCGGAATGGAACGGACGGGCAGCCAATCATGCGTAAGTCCCGCCCAGCGTTCCCAATCTTCATTACCAGATGACATCACTGCCACCACCCCTCTGCCACAGAAACAGCCTGTGGGTTAGACCCAGATGGCCACTTCCTGGTCTTCCCCCCCCCCCACACACACACACCCCACTGTGCTTCATGTGGTCTTTCTGGGGTTTTTTTAAAGTACCTGACATGTAGACAGTGCTCATTTTCTGCTGGAGTTAGGTTTCTGGAAATCCTCGCGGATAACAAATTTGTGGACAACTAACCATTGATCCTATGAGATCAATGGGATTAGGTACAAGGGGTGCCTTACCTGCCACTAGAAGAATCCAGCAGAGACCGTCTGCCAGGAAGCCAGCAGAGTGCAGCAGGAAGCACCAAAAGATCTCCAAATGCTGCAGAGACCTTCCGGAGGCTGCAGGGACCTTCAGAATGGCACCTGCCACCAGCACGGACCGGCGGATGTTTCTGCCAGCCATTTAAAAGGGCCAGTGCTGGTTGCAGGGGCCATTCTGAAGGTCCCTGCAGCCTTCGAAAGTTCTCTGTGTAGTGGATAAGGAGGACAGAAGTGCAGATAACAAGGTAAGTTGCAATTCTGCCCTCCACAGATATAGTGAGTTCACATATAAAGAGGACTGACCGTGTTTCATTTGATGATGTATTCTGGTTTACATTGTTTTTAAATGCTGTAAAAACGGGAGAAGTTGGCTTTGTGGTTGACAGAACTCCCAGCCAATCAAGGTTATTTATTTATTTATTTATTTATTTATTTGTTGTTGTTGTTTGTTTGTTTGTTTGTTTGTTTAATTTATATCCCGCCTTCCTGCCCCATGGGCACCCAAGGCGGCTTACAACAATAAAATACAATAAAATCTCAATTTACAGTTAAAAACAATAATTAAAAACAACATTAAAATAATTTAAATTTTAAAAAAATTCAAAGGTTATGCATGTTCCTGCTCTGAGAAGCAAAGGGGATGCTAGCATTGTATCATGAGGTCATCTAGTCCAACCCCCTGTCCAGTGTAGGCAACTACACCTGACAGGTAGCCAATTATCCTCTGTTTTAAAACCCAGCCTGCATGCGGCGGGCTGCTCCAGTGCTCGGCAGCTGTTACAGTTAGGAAATTATTTCTCGTGTCTAGCCTAAATCTCAACCAGCTGGTTCTAGTCCAGCCCTCAAGAACCACCAAACACAATCCCTCCCCCTCTTCTGCTTGAGAACCCTTCAGATGCTTGGAGATGGTTTCAGTGATAGTCACAAGGAGAAGCCAATCAGGGCTATTACCAATACCCAATTGCCAGCTATTCGTGAGGGTAACAGCTCTACTTCCACAGCCAGAGCACCACTGAAGCCTTATGCAACAGTGGCAGCTTATATTGACCTTCAGTGACAGATCCTGAGATGCTGCAAGCTACATCTGAAGCTATTTGTATATCTCTGTCCTCAGGTGCCTTCATATCTGGTGTACCCATCCAGCCGGTCCTCATCCGGTACCCCAACTCTTTGGTGAGTCAACCAGAACCAGAATGGGGAACCAGCTGAAAACACTGTTTGGTACCCAACTTCCCCCTACAACATGCCCCCCCACACACACTTTTGCATCCACAAATCACCTGAATAGATCAGTAATTTGCTTGCTGGTTTCTTGTTCTCTTTGCAGGATTCAACCACCTGGGCATGGAGAGGTCCTGGAGTGTGAGTAACTGGGACAATCAAGGGCACGGCCCTGTGTGCATTCTCACATGTGGGTGGGCGTATGCATTCTGCAGACTGGCAGCGACTCAGTTTGCAGGCAGGATGTCATCCTCAATTTCTCCTTTCAGGTTAAAGGTCATCTGGTTAACAGCATCCCAGCCCTGCACTACTGTGGAAGTGGAGGTAAAAAAAAAAAGTATCATTTGTTGTATTGCAATGCCCTTTCTTGAATTGTTGTGCCACATTGCTTGATTTTTGGGACTTCCATCCCACCCCCATTTTTGCTTTCGTGGGATTTTGGGGTTCAGGTTTTTATCAAGCTCCTGCTCCATGGGGTGTGGGTGTTATAAGAGCAGGCTCACCTCTGCCCAATGGCGTTTCTACAGGGATGGCAAAGCTCTAAGTTTTGCAAGAAGCCTTACCTTGCAGTGGAAATCCCTCCTCTCCTGCACCGTTTTAGCCAATCCTCACAGGGAACAGCAACATCTTGGCGTTGCTTACTGGCTATAGCAGCAAGGGAGAGGAGGGATTTACATGACAGGGTAAGGGTTCTTGCAACACTTAGCGCTTTGCCCTCCCTATAGATCCGCCTCTGCTGAGAAATAGCCTCTTGCTGCTTTCTCAGGACACCAGCAGGGTCTGGTGTCACAATGATGGCACTTCCAGCCATGACATCACTTCTGGTGGGTCCCAGACAGATTGTCATTCTTAAAAGTGGGTCCCAGTGCTAAAAAACAGTTGCATAAAACATAATTAAATTGTGGAGGTCACTGCTCAATCAATCAATCAACAGGTACTTATATACCGCTTTTCAACACGAAGTTCACAAAGCGGTTTACAGGCAAATAGTAATAATAAAGTTAAATGGCTCCCTGTCCCAAAAGGGCTCACAATCTAAAAAAAGGCAGACCGCCAGCAACAGCCACTAGAAAGACTGCGCAGGGGTGAAGAGGGACAGTTACTCTCCCCCTGCTAAATATAAGAGGAACACCACTGGAAAAAGTGCCTCTTGTCCAGTTAGCAGGGGTTTCTTGTCCAGTTAGCAGGGGTTGCTGTAAGATATGGGTTATGACGTTGCTTACTGGCTACAGCAGCAAGGGAGAGGAGGGATTTACATGACAGGGTGAGGCTTCTTGCAAAACGTAGAGCTTTGCCTCCCTGTAGAAACGCCTCTGCCTCTGTCCACGTAGGATAAAATGCAACCTCAGATCAGCAATCAGCAATTTCATGGGTCCCACTCTGAATCCTTCCTTTCACTTTCAGTTCCTCCCAGTGTACCAGCCCAGTGCTGAAGAGGAGATCAACCCCACACTCTACGCTAACAATGTGCAGAAAGTGATGGCCCGGTGAGTGGGGAGCATGTTCAGAGGTTGTAGGGCAACAGATGAGTGTTGGGAGGCAGCGCTGCGCACGTGCACGCACACACACACACGCACACACACACACACACGCACGCACACACACACACACACACACACACACACACACACACACACCAAAGGCACTCCCAGTACGACAGCCACATAAGCTCCACTTCCATTTTTCCCAAAGCCTGCCATGCCTCAGGGCGAAATCCTAACCCATGCTAGAACTGCACAGTCCTGACCAAGGGATTGGGAAGGAAGGAAACATTTGAAGACAACGAACTGGGATGTTTGCAGCTTGGGTTTGGCTGGAGGCGGGTCAATATATAATTGGCCCTGATGGTGATGTCTCGCTTTGTACTAGCTGGTAGAGAATTGTTCCTAGCTGGGGCTGGGGCACCTCCCTTGTGAAGAAAGACTGCAGCGTTTGGGGCTCTTCAGCCTAGAAAAAAGGTGCCTGAGGGGGGACATGATTGATACATACGACATTATGCACAGAAGGGATAGAGTCGATAGAGGGATGTTCTTTTCTCTCTCTTAAAACACCAGAACCAGGGGGCATCTGCTAAAACTGAGGGTTGGGAGAGTTAAAACAGATAAAAGGAAGTACTTTTTTACCCAGCGGGTAGTTAATCTGTGGAACTCTTTGCCACAGGAGGTGGTGACGGCATCTGGCCTAGATGCCTTTAAGAGGGGATTGGATGGATTTCTGGAGGAAAAGTCCATCGTGGGCTATAGGCCATGATGGATTGTGCAACCTCCTTACATTAGTAGTAGGCTACTTCAGAGTTGGAGAAGACTCTTGAGAGTCCCCTGGACTGCAAAGAGATCCAATCGGTCAATTCTCCAGGAAGTCAAGCCTGATTGCTCCCTGGAAGGACAAATGCTGAAGCTGAAGCTCCAATACTTTGGCCACCTGATGAGAAGAGAGGACTCTTTAGAAAAGACCCTCATGCTGGGAAAGATTGAAGGCAAAAGGAGAAGGGGGCGACAGAGGATGAGATGGTTAGATAGTGTCACCGAAGCAATGAATATGAAATTGGGCGAACTCAGGAAGCTAGTGGAGGACAGGGAGGCCTGGCGTGCTGTGGTCCATGGGGTCGCGAAGAGTCGGACACGACTTAGCGACTGAACAACAACAACAACAACAACTTCAGAGTACAGAGTACAAGGGAGTGGCAACAGGATGCACGCATCTTGTTGTCTTGTGCCTCCCTGAGGCACCTGGTGGGCCACTGTGAGATACAGGAAGCTGGACTAGGTGGGCCTTTGGCCTGATCCAGCAGGGCTCTTCTTATGTTCCTCCTGTTCGGTACATTGCCGTAATTTGCCTTGCGGTTTACTCATCTCTTCGCCTCTTGTGCTTGTCTTCCTCTTTCTGCCTTCAACCAGAGCCCTGGGGATTCCTGCCACAGATTGTGAGTTTCTGGGCAACCTTCCAGTCACTGTAGTGGGACACCTGAGGGTAGCACTGGAGCCTCGCATCTGGGAACTGGGCAAGGCGCTCCGAAGGAACAGGTGAGAGACCAGCAAGGGGGAAGACAGAAACCTGAATTGCATGGAGTCAGATGGTGTCTTTTTTTGGAGGGTGCTCAAGTTCCCTTCAAACCTCTGGCAGAACATGGCACAATTCTCATCCCCTATGGACTCCGAAGCAGCAGCTGCCAATGCCATTTAGCACACAATCCTATCCTGGAGTTAGGCCAGCAACGTTAGGCCAGCAACGTTTGGCCGGCACAAGGGACACTGTAAAGTTTGCTTGGACCACTTTTGGAGTTAGAGAGGCCAGCACACAGACGTATGCCCTTAGACAACATCACCACAAAAAGTAACCAGGTGCTTTAGGGCGCAATCCTAACTGGAGTTAGGCCAGCCAAGTTTGGCTGGCACTAGGGCCACCGTAAAGCATGTTTGGACCACTCTCAGAGTCAGGGAGGATGGCACATGACTCGTCTGTGTGCTGGCCTCTCTGACTGTGAGAGTGGTCCAAACATACTTTAGGGTGTCCCTTGTGCCAGCCAAACCTGGCTGATCTGACTGTGCCAGCCTAACTCCACGTTAGGATTGTGCTCTTAGCTGACCACAGGAAGGTGGGCAGGTGGGAAAATCGAAAAGGGGCAGAGTTAAGGGGAATGCAAACGTCTTGCTCCTTTTCACTTCAGTTGAATCTTGCCAAAGGGGTAATATTAAGGATTTGTTCCTTGGAGAGTTTGTCCCCACCCAGAAATAACTTCTTCTGAGCTGAAGGTAGACCTGAAGAATATCTGATCCTGGACTGGGAAGGCACCTGATAGAATCAACGTTCTTAGTCTTCCAGTGTCTGCTTTTCTTGCAGGTGTCTAGCAGGGGACATTAAGTGCCAGCCAGACTCACTATCTGTTTGTGCATTGGGGCGACTAAAGCCAACGGATCTGGCTCACCGGCTGGGGCTGGCCTGCCCAGAGGCCGTTGAAGAACTCTGCATCTATTTCCAGCAGGTGCGTTGGGGTGAAAGGCTGGGGTGGGGAGGAGTTTGCAAAACTAGGTTCAGATGTATGGCTAAGCCAAAACGGGAGGGCACGTTGTACAAATGTTTACAAAAATGCTCGAGTGTTTTTGCAAAAGACTGCTTAGATGTTAAAATGCCCCCTGAGTGGCTGTGATCCACCCCACAGTGCCCCATCTCCCCCACCAACTTACCTTGGTCAGTGGGTTTGATCCTCGCCAATGTGCTGCCCGGGCCTGCTCTGGCCTCTCTATTGGTGCAGCGGTGGCATCCTGGCGGAACGGTCCGGTACGCCGTTCCACTTGTTCCACGGACAGGCCTGGGCCGCGCCGCCTCTCCTGAGGATGGGCGCACTGTTTCTGGGCCCGCTTGCCCTCCCCTGCGTCCTAGTCGCTCAGAAATGGAGCTATTCCAGGCGCAGGGAGGCGTGGCTGGCCTCCGCCATAGGGGCGGAGGGCTGCCAATCATCCGGGCGTTCTGGTTCCTGGCGCGCCCGGATGACATCACTGCATTGGTGGCCTGGAAGCATGTGACCCAGCGCACTCCTGGCAGAGCGTTTGCGACAGCTGTGAAGTACATTCTGCCGTCAGAACACTAGTCTGGCAGCGGCCTGCATGAATACGACTGGGCCACAAGGGTTTTTCTGTGGGGCAGTTCTTCTTCCTAAGCTCATTTTTTACACGGCAAAAAGTCACGCAGGGTGAATATCCAGCTCCGTGCTCAGAAAGACTTTGATGTCACCAGCCTCCTCATCCGTGTCAAATCTGTTCCCAGGACAGCGATGGCAACATGGACTCCCGGGAAGTGGCCCTGGCGTTGGAAACTCTAGAGGGAGAGCACGACCCGCCTGCGCTGACAAGTCGTGCCTTTGAGGTGAGCACGGTGGTTGCTACCCAGTGGTGTCATTCAAATGATTTAGGAACAGGAACTCACTTTTGATTGGCACTTGTCGGGAACCCGGAACCAGCCACAGAGCCCGTTAAGATCCGGAACGCCCGTTCTGGTCCATTCCCCCTGAATGACATCACTGTTGCTACCGTAGAGCGGCCACTCACTAAACGTTCAGCAGAGCTGGGCTCCGTCTGACTGGGAGCCTGTGATTTGGAGAGGAGAGGCGGTGGCTGGAGCAGGGAAGGAGAGTCGAAGGCAGTGGTGGGATTCAGGGGGTTCGCCCAGGTTCTATAGAACCGGTTGTTAAATGGCTGGGCCCCGCCCACTCGCTTACCTCGGCTGGCTTCGGGTTGTTTTTTTTTTTGCTCCAGCTATGATGTCATAGAACCGGTTGTTAATTTATTTGAATCCCACCACTGGTCCAAGGTGGTTAGAAAATTCCTGGATGAGCCTCTGCTCCTGCCAGTCTTTGCTGACAACACTGAGGGCGCAGTCCTGAGTAGCGTTGGAACAGGCAGGCCGGCAGGACCATTTAAGAGGCAGCAGGAGCCCATTCGTGCCCTTGCATTTGTGCCCACTGCTCCTTGGATCTGTGCCCGAGAAATTGCGAGGATCTCACATGGCCCGAATAGGGGCTGCACAGCCCAGGGGCGGGTCTCACAGCTGCATCCAAATCCCATCCCCGTCCTCGGGCCAGCCCACCCACCCCCACCCAAAAACACCTTCCTCATGCCCTCCCTCCTCCCAGAACCCCCCCTGCGCCAGCCGAGTTCGGCTGGCGCACAAGCAGCTCTCCACCGGCCTCCACTTTACTCATAGCGTCGGCCCAAGCACTCGAGCACCAAAGCGGGGGGTGCCGGTTGGCACTCCCACCTCAGCGCTAGTGTCATAGCGCCGATGCAACAATGTTACGTCGGCACTATGCGCACCACGCCCTGGTCACAGAAGGAGACTGTGGCTGTTGGTCTGGGTGATGGACGGAATGAAAGGGCTGGGGCAATGTGAGCAGGCCAAAGTTTGAAAGTGGGTAGAATCAGCGGCGTCATGCAGCCGGAATGCTGGGCGGGAGGAACGGGTGAGCGGCAGCCCGCCCGTTGCGTACCGCTCCGTTTCGCCGTCTTCCCCGCCCC
>JAJKFI010034940.1:0-19778 GCA_029204185.1 Lerista edwardsae | reverse complement strand
GAGGAACGGCTGAGCGGCAGCCGCGGGGGCGGGGAAGACGGCGAAACAGAGCGGTACGCAACGGGCGGGCTGCCGCTCACCCGTTCCTCTCGCCCAGCGTTCCGGCTGCATGACGCCGCTGCTTCTGCCCCTTTTATTGATTCCTGTTCAGTGCAGCTGGGAGATTAGTAATGAATTGCCCCTTAATGAGAAGCCTAATGTTACCTGCAGGGGAGGCCTTAATGACTAGTTGACTTTTTTTTTAAGCTTTTGTGCCATTTCAATATGAAAGAAAACAACGAGGCTACAATCCTATACGCACTTACCTGGGAGCAAGTCCCATTGATCTCAATGAGGCTTACTTCTGAGTAGATACACCTAGCAATGTGCTGTGAAGGATGTAATTCAGAGTGCAATCTGAACCTGGAATTAGGCTGGCACAGTTAGGCCAACACCAGGGCCACCGTAAAGCATGTTTGGACCACTCTCAGATTGTGGCCCATCTGTGTGCTGGCTTCTCTGACTCCAAAGTGGTCCAAACATACATTACGTTGGCCCTTGTGCCGGCCAAACTTCGCTGGCTTAACTGTGCCGGCCTAACTCCAAGTTAGGATTGCGCCCTTTAGCTCCCCTCCACCCTTGTAGGAAACAAAAGCTGACCAGTTAACAGGCAATTCATCACAACTGTCTCCCTCTTGCTGACCAAGGAGGATCAACTGGGGAACAGGAGCAAGAAGGAGGTTTTTAATGATACAGTATATCCCTTAAAAGTCCTAATTGTATTTTGCCGACAGGCACTGTTATTGTGTTTGACTGGAAACCAGTCTTTGAAAATTAAGTCTGAGAAGCCATAAAAGAAGACTGGCAGGGTTTGGTAACCACGTCCTCTAGAGTCTCCATGAAAACTGAGAGACCGGGGAGTGGCAATTCCGCAGAAAGAAGCTGTTGTGGAATCGGCTACAAGCTACAGCTACCATCACCAATTCCACGATACAAGAAAGTTGTTTTTTTTTAGAATCATATCTACATCCATTGCATGTGGTTCCAAATCTCTTTAATCTGCTAAGAAACTTGAACAAGTCGCAATCTCTCCTATCCCACAGACAGCTCATCTTCACCAACCCGTGTCTCATATATAATCTCATCTGTAGAGGATTCTGAGTAGGGAGTCTTTGAAATAGAGTCATGGAGACGACAGAGCCAGGAGAGGGACTTAGAAGAGTTTGCCAGAGAGGTGGTGCTTCCTGCTGGGGCTGGCCTCGGCCAAAGAGACCCAGTTACTGGTTCCGCAGGCGCTTGCTCCTCCGAGTACCGGAGCTGCCGCCTTTCCTCTTGTGGCTTCGGTAGACGGTTTGATTGGCGTCCACGTTCTTGCTTAGCAGGACAATAGAATCCTGGAACACCTGTCCCCGGGGGGAGTGCCTTGTCTTTGCACCTTGCTTCCCAGTCTCGGTGAGGGAGGAGAGCGACGTGTCTCTTTGTTCCCTTGGTGGAAGGATATGACCACTGTGCGGGGAGAGGCTGAGCTTGGAAGCCAGCAAGGAGGAGAAAGTGGTCAGCTCTTCATCCTCCTCCTCTTCGTCCGCCTCACCTTGGGCGCCATATTTACCACTGTCTTTCGGGCACCCTCCAGGGAGTTCTGGAAGCAGAATGCTGGTCTTAGCGACCGCCTCCAGCAAACCGCCCTCTTCTACCTCAGCCAGGCTCTTCGTGTCACTCTTGGAACTGGACGTTCCGCCGTGGACTTTGGAAGAGGGTGGATCGCTCGACTCAAACCGCGGTTTGGATTCATCGTTTTCGTGGCTGCTGCTGCAGCCTTGGGCACCGGGTGGCGGTGGAAGCGTGGCTATCGCTTTGCCAGGGCTGGGGGGCTCTGGCATGTGATCCCCGCTGGGACCACAGCTGCCCCCTTCAGTCTCAAAAGTGCTGACGTAGCCTGAAGGATTCAGAGTAGGCTTTAGGGTCTGCTTGCCAGCTGATGAGCTGCCCATCCAAGGAGTGACCTCACCCTGCTCTGCCAGTGGCCTCTCCGACTCCTGGGATCGCCCAGGGCCCTTCTGGGTACTCGAGGATGACGGCTCCAGCACAACACAGGTGAAATATGGTGGGTGCTCAGAAGCAATGCTTGGTAGTTGACTTTCAAGCACCCCTACACTACTAGAATCAGTCAACTGCTTCCCACTGGCACAGCTGGGTTCAACATGTGGCTTTAGGCTAGGATAGTTAACGTCCAACACTAGTGGCTGTTGGCCATCTTGTCTAGCGCTAGCTGACTGCTTTGGTAATGCTAAACGATCTGCAAATAATCTCACACTTCTGACAGGGCTGTTAGCTGTGACTACGGCGGCCTTTGCGGACTCCCAACCAATTGGCGCCTTCATTTGTGGTTGGGCTTTTGTTTCATGACCATCGAACGGTTTTCCGGGTTCGGCAGGGACAAGTGTTGGACTTCCTTGTCTTTTCAAGCTTTGGCCACATAAACTCGTGCTTCCAAAATGGGTTTCGGTGGCACCTGTGGCAGAGTTAGGCCCTTTCCAAGGATTTGGATCTTTGAACCCCTCTCTTTGGCAGCCATCTTGTTTGTTGCATTCAGGCTGAGCGAGTTCCTGACCAGCTTGTTTTAATAGATTGTCCCACTGACATGCCATGCCTCTACTTTGACTGTGAAGTTGTATGCTACCTGAAGTATCTTCAGATCCCCTACTACCTCGATCTAGAGATTGACCGGTTGCCTTTTCTGCACAGTCAATGTTTTGTTCTTCTTGTCTATTCATAGTCAACTTCAGGGTCCCTTCTTGAGTCACGGTATCTGCCAACAACATATAGTTTGTGTCCTGACTAGCATGGTCAGTCCATCTTGGATCTTCTCCTGGTCCTTCTCCCATAACCTGAGCCTTCTTCAGACATTTGACTCTCCATTGTTGGACACCACCTTGTTTTCCACAACTGCTGAGGGCTGATTCTAGGCTTTTCCAAACTATCTGGCTTCCATTTTGGAACTGTGCTTTTACAGCACGGCCGTCCTGTTCTGTAGTCCTTGGGACCTCCAGCTGACCCTTGACATTTGCTTCTTGGTTGTCAGCTTCCTTTGAATATTTGGTGGTATGCGGTTTTTGAAACCCTGGTCCTGCCTTAGGGTCACCTTGTGATGTTAAGTTCCCATTCAAGCTGTTCTTTCCTGTTATGCTTGTTGTAGCTTCTAATCTCAGCCACTGGGCATGGGGAGGGTCACCGTTGAGCTGCCCAAGGTGACCTCCAGCTTTGTCCTGCTCCTGTGTATTCAGGGATTCGGCTTCGTCTTTGTTCTTCAGAGAAGGTAACATCCCTCCTTCCTGAGGATCATGGCTGCTACATTTCTGAGGAAACAAGCTTGTTGCAGGTCTGCCCCCCTTCGGTGGCAAATGTCTCTCTCTCAATCGTTGGTGCAAGGGAGGTGCCAATGGGGAACTGAGGAACTGTGTTGGCAATTCTGTCTGACTGGATCTAATGCCCTTGTTGGGGGAAGGCCTCTTCATTGCCTGGCATGAAGCATCTTCTCCTTTGCCACTGCCAATGACCTCATCCTCTTCCTCAGACTGAGACGGGGTAGAGTCGGAATGGGAAGTAGGGCAGACTGAGGGCTCCCTTTCTTCCTCTGACAATGCCAATAGTCTCTTCTCTATCAGCTGAAGATCAAAAAGAAAAGGGGCCTACATTCATGACCTCTACCATGCAGAGTGGCTGGTGGAAATGATCTGCCTGTATTGACCCTCAGCCCCATTAGCCCATTAGCCCATCATGTCAGCCCATGGTGAGCTGTTCCTCTGCACTAGTAGACGTGTGAGATTCAGAGCACCATCCTAACCTGGAGTTAGGCCGGCACAGTTAGGCCAGCAAGGTTTGGCTGGCACAAGGGCCACCATAAAGTATGTTTGGACCACTCTTGAAGTCAGAGAGGCTGGCACACAGACGCGCGCCACCCTCCCTGACCCCGAGAGTGGTCCAATGCACTTTATGGTGGCCCTTGTGCCAGCCAAACCTTGCTGGCCTAATTGTGCCAGCCTAACTCCAGGTTGGGATTGCACCCTCAGTCTTTGTAGGCTGTTGCTGATGTCAGTCCCAGGAGCATTCACAGTGACGTTGCTAAAGTTAAATCCTGTGCATGGCTGGAAATGGTTCCATCCAGTGATGTCATCCAGGCGCGCCAGGAACCGGAACGCCCGGATGATTGACAGCCCTCCGACCCTATGGCGGAGGGCTGTCACGCCTCCTTGTGCCTCACAGCGCCCGAATTGCTCCATTTCAGAGCGATTCGGGACACGAGGGAGGGCGGGCGGGCCCAGGAGCAGCTCGCCCGTCCTCCGGAGAGGCAGCGCGGCCCGGGCCCATCTGCAGAACTGGTGGAACGGCATACCGGGCCGTTCCGCCTGGATGACGCCACTGGTTCCATCTCTTCCTGATTCCAGCATGGTCATTTGGGTGGTGATAAGAACCAAATTGAACTAGCAGCATAGAGAGGTAGGGAGTGGAGCAAATCCCTATGTTTGAAGGACAATGCAGGACAATGATCCAGTCCTGTAACCCAAATTGGTTACTTTCAAATTGGAACAGGAAGTCAGGGCCATGTGTTACCCGTCTCTTTCCCTCCTCCCCATCTCTGAATATAAGCCAGCCACACCATGGCTGCTCTCACTAGGAGTCAAAATGACCAAAGTCCCCATGACCACAACACTCTGAACTGGCCATGTGAACAGACCCAAACTATCAGTGGTGTCATCTAAATGATTTAAGAACAGGTACTCACTTTTGATTGGCACGTGTCGGGACCCGCCCACCGGAAGTGACGTCATAAGCCGGAAGTGATGTCGTGGCAGGAAGTGACATAAAAAAGCTCTTTTTGAGGCCTCAGATGATTTTAAACTGACCCAACAGTTGCAACAGTATTCCACAGCCAGTGGCGTTTCTATAGGGATGGCAAAGCTCTATGTTTTGCAAGAAGCCTTACCTTGCAGTGGAGATTACTCCTCTCCTGCACCGTTTTAGCTAATCTTGGCGTTGCTTACTGGCTACAGCAGCAAGGGAGAGGAGGGATTTACACGACAGGGTAAGGCTTCTTGCAAAACTTAGAGCTTTGCCATCCCTGTAGAAATGCCTCTATCCACAGCACCCCCAGAACATGTTAAGGAGGCCTGGCATCATGTTAAAACCCCAGAGCAACTCATTTTTCAGTGGCAAGGCAAGGAAAGGCTCTGCTCGCTGCCTGCCTGCCTGCCTGGCTCTGAGAACATGCAGGCAACTCAAACATGCAGGAAATTCAAACGTTGCAGAGGGCGGAGTCGACAAGTGGACGGGCGAATGGGCGGGGCCAGCTGTAATCCTAGAAACCAGTACTCGCGTACCCCCTGCATGACATCACTGCAAACTATGACGCACAAGTGCCCTTAATTCCTACGAATTCCCACGCTACCGTTCTCGTTCTCAATGTTACCTGACTAGGTGTTAAGTTTAGTTCTTCCACCAGTTCTTCCACCAGATCCAGGGGATCCTGGTTTTTCTCGGGAGACAGTAAGTCAGCCATAAACTGTGGATGGATGATGGCTTCGACCTTCCAGAGAGAGAAAAAGGAAACATCAAAGCTTGTGGCCCAGTGCGGTCATAAACATGCCATAAGGCACGCCTGCACCAGCGTGGAGGGCGCTGGGCTGGTGCTGAGAGTCATGCCGGCCCAGGCATGCTGTGGAGCTGCCCAGGTAAGCCACTCCCAGGCTAGCCAAATTTGGCCAGCCCAGGGACTTCCTTAGGGTGGAGGGAAGGAGGTAAAGGTAAAGCTTTCCCCACGATCGAATTGTCTAGTCGTGACCGACTGTAGGGGGCGGTGCTCATCTCCATTTCAAAGCCTGTAGAGCCGGCGTTTTGTCCAAGGACAAGCTTCCGTGGTCACGTGGCCGGCGTGACTGTACGCCGTAGCGCGCGGAACACCATTCCCTTCCCACCAAAGTGGTCCCTATTTATCTCCTTGCATTTAGGTGCTTTCGAACTGCTAGGTTGGCAGGAGCTGGGACAAGCGACGGGAGCTCGCTCCGTCGCGCAGTCTTGAACTCCCAACCTTGCGGTCGGAAAGCCCAGCAGCAGCGGTTTAACCCGCTGCGCCACCACATCCCTGGAGGGAAGGAAGGAAGGGGCAAAACAAGGTACAGGGAGGGCAAGGGAAGGATGGGCCAATGAGCTGGCCAACCTGGGGAGAAGGGTAGAGTGTGGATCTAGCCATTAGGCCAGATTCTAACCCCTCTTCCTGGGCCAGGCAGGCCCAATCCGGCCACTCAGATTTGTGCCAGTAATTTCGCTGGTGCAGATCCAAGCAGCCCCATAGGGCTCTCTATGGCTTACCCAGGGGTAAGGAGAAAATATTGCCCTGAGGTGAGCTCCAGCTGCTGCCTAGCCTGCGTTGATACAGGACAGGCCTGCCAGCCTGCCCACTCCAACACAGGTTAGGACTGGGCTGCCTGAGCATTTTCGCTCGTATCCTAGCCCAGCCGGGGAGCAAATGGCATAATTTGGGGCAAATCTTTTGCTTCAGCTTATGCGTTAATCTGCTTTGTAGGGCTGATGTGAGAACATAATGAAGTCGCCAAACCAACCCACCTATTGCCTCCTGAAATTCCTTGGCAGAGAGGTGAGGTACTAATACGGCAAGGATAACCTTTAAAAGTGACTGGGCCCGAGTAACGCAATGAAACGAGAACTGTTAAAATGCCAGTGCTGATTGGCGCCCTGCCCGGCGTCATCCTGGGAGCTGTAATTTTGTGAGCGTGCTGAGAATGTGCTGGCCAGCCTGGGGTGGGGTTCAGGACTGCTCGCAAAGAAGCCTCAGATCTCAACAAAGGATACTTGTGGAGGAGCCCCAAGGCTGAACTGGGTGGCATCTCTCCATCACCGAACCAGAACCGGGGGGCATCCGCTAAAACTGAGGGTTGGGAGAGTTAAAACAGATAAAAGGAAGTACTTTTTTACCCAGCGGGTAGTTAATCTGTGGAACTCTCTGCCACAGGAGGTGGTGATGGCATCTGGTCTAGATGCCTTTAAGAGGGGATTGGACGGATTTCTGGAGGAAAGGTCCATCGTGGGCTATAGGCCATGATGGATTGTGCAACCTCCTTACAAAGGTGGTGGGCTACTGGTACCGGGTACAAGGGAGTGGCAACAGGATGCAAGCATCTTGTTGTCTCATGCCTCCCTGGGGCCCCTGGTGGGGCTGCTATGAGATACAGGAAGCTGGACTAGATGGGCCTTTGGCCTGATCCAGCAGGGCTCTTCTTATGCTCTTATGTTCTTATGTTCTTACTGCATCTCAGTGTGCCCCCCCCCTTGCTGGTCACTCTCACCTTACAGACAAATTCTTCATCATCACACAATTGATCAATATACGGTAGCAGGCTAGGGTCTGGGAATACTCTGTCTTCCTGGTCTTGGGGGACTCCGCTCTCCCCCTGCTCCTTCTTTTCGTCCTCTTCTTCCTCCCAGCTTGTGTCCAGGCCTTCCATGATCTCAGCATACTGGTGGACGGCCTCAGCGGGGATCTCCCTGGGAGCTCCCGGGGCGGACGTGCTGGGCGGGCGCCGTTGGCGACGTCGGGGTTGGCGGCTCTTGGAGGCTGACTTCTTGGGGATGTAGACTTCATGGAAGGAAGAGATCCCCAAATCAGACCCAACAAGGTTCTTTCCATTGTTACAGATCCCACTGCCAACGCCCCCCCCCCCTCGTAGGCTAAAGGCAAGCAACAGCTTAAGGCAGTGGTTCTCAAACGTTTTAGATCAGGGCCCACTTTTTAGATGGCACTCCAGAACCTACCAGAAGTGATGTCATTAATCTGGAAGTGACATCATCAAGCAGGAAATGCCGTCAGTGTGATGTAATCAAATGACACTCCTAGAATGCAAACTGGCATTCTGGGACTGAAGCAAAATGTACAATCGTAAAACAACTTTGACAGAAAGCAAGATTAGGACAAAAATGCGACGTCAAAGCACTGAACTAAAAAACGAAACTTAAAAAGTTCACTTGAAAATTAAACCATTCACAAAAGGACGATAGCAAGAGTCAGGCCTGCAGTTTCCAAGACGACTGCTCCCAGCTTTCCGCGACCCACCTGACAACAGGTCCCAACCCACAGTTTGAATAACACTGGCTTAATTAAGGCAAAAAACAAAACAAAACAAACCCTGGCCACATAGCAAAACAATGTAGGGAGGATGGACAGTGAGCCCATTCACAAATTTGTTACGTCTTTCCATTGGACCCTTTTTATAGCACGGCCTCTTGGCCAATGGTTGGTGTGGGCAGGTGAGGCTTTTGCTCAAGCTGCAGGGGATTGTGGGAAGGCACTACCTTGCTGTTGTCCAGACTCAGGGACAGGTGATGCGGGCGGCTTGGTGGCTTTGGGGGCTGGAGCCTGGAACTGGGAGCAGCTTGCCAAGAGTTTCATCTTCTGAATCTGTTGCTCTTCCTCCGCTTCAAACTCCATGAATCTGAGTAAGGAGACGGCAGAGGTACGGGTGAAGCAAAACTGGGGCAACGCTCTCCCCCACCCTTGCCAAATGCACATGTGGGAAGCCACAGCAGTGGTACCAAAAGGGTGAATGGGGTGGGCCGGCTCTCACTTTTCTGCCATTTCATAGAAGATCATGCGCTCAAAGTTGCTGCTGTGCTCCCACTCCTGCACAGCACGCGGAACCCCATCCTCCAGGGTCATGTCGGGACGCAGGCGAGCCAATGAACGGAGGACGGGGCTGCAGAGGCGGGACAACATCATCACGTCAGAGAGCACAAAACCACCCGGCTTCCGAATGGCGTCTTCGCCAAGCACACCACTCTCTACCATCACCGTTGTGACCCGTCTCCACCCCTTCTGGGTCACCATCGCTCCCAAATCGAGAGCTTAAGGTACTAGGCTTCGACTTGAGTGGATGGAGTGCCCTGGTTGAGGGTTAGTTTATGGAATTAGCAGAATTAAGTGGTAAAAGCTGTATCATTTCAGGCTTCAGGTGCAGAGTTGCATATCTGAATGCTCTATGAGAAAAAAAAAATTATCTGTCCGCAGAAACAAGTATTCAGCATAGCCTGAAATACTATTTTTCTATGTGTAGGGTGGATACTTTTTTGCCTCAGGGTGTGGGAGAGCAATCAAACATCTATTCTCCTGTATAAGACTGCATCTCTTAGTAGTCTAAAGGGCAGGAGATCTGGCTGAGTGGTAAAGCTGCCTTCGCTGAAGCCCGAAGTACACCTGGGACGGCAGTTTGAGACAGCCAGAAGTTAACTATGAACTTCTGATAAAATGCTGCTGACAGAGATGAGGCTCTCCGGCTGCAGAGATTATGACCCTTTCAGTGAGAGTGAAGGAGTTTCCTGATAAGCAGGGGAGGCGAGTGCAGCCAGAGAGCTGCCAGACTGTGATTGTCACCACCTGGTGTTCTACGAAAGATTAGAACGTCATTGTAACAACCCCTATATTGGGTTGAGAAACGCTGCCTGTGTAAACCGCCTTGATTAAAGTCAGAGCTGAAATCCAATGATATGAAAGGCGGTATACAAATACTGGAGTTATTGTTATTGTTGTTATTATTGTTATTATCTTAGGAATGCATTTCCTTTTGATTCTGCCAAGCCAGCTGGTCAGGCTTTAGAGGCATGGGATCTGATTCCAGCTCAACCGCTTCTCAAGTGTGTAAACTGGAAAACACAATGAGCAGGATTAGTGTTCAGTTTTCATCACAGCTTTCAGGAACAGAGATGAGAAGTGCAGGGCTCCCCAGCCTACATTTGCTTGAAGAGTTTTGCCATCCAAACCCTCATTTGCTTCACCCATTCACCTGAATTAAATGATTTCAAATGTGTTTAATCCAGAATATTCTGACATGGCAGGACTTCTAATCTTAGCCCCCTTGGGCTTGTCCCAATCAAGAGTAAGGAAAGATTGCCTAGCGTCCCTTAATCCTTTCCTGAGGGTGAAATCCTAACCTGGAGTTAGGCCAGTACAAGGTGGCCTAACTGTAAAGTGCTGTGAAGTGCACGTGGACCACTTTCAGGGCGCAATCCTAACCTGGATCTAGGCCAGCACAGTTAGGCCAGCAAAGTTTGGCCAGCACCAGGGCCACCATAAAGCTCATTTGGACCACTCTCGGAGCCAGGAAGGATGGTGCATGCCTGTGTGCTGGCCTCTGACTCTGAGAGTGGTCCAAACATACTTTATGCAGTGGCCCTTGTGCCGGTCAAACTTTGCTGGCCTCACTGTGCCGGCCAGCTCCAGGTTAGGATTGTGCTCTCGGAGTCTGGGAGGATTGTGCACACCCGTGCGCTGGCCTAACTCCAGGTTAGGACTGCACCCCAAATCTCTGACGTATTGCAACCCAAGGTAACCTTTGCCTCCCAACCTATGGTTCTCACCACCTTGACCCTCACATGAAGAAACAGGCAAGAGCCTCGGCATCGGGCGTGGCAGGGAAGTGGCGCCTGGCTAAGGCCTTGTAGCGTTGCCAGCGCCGGTAATTCTCATAGACCCCTTTGGAGGTGCAGGCAAAGGAGGCGTCTCCGGGAGGGGGTGCCCGGGCTGCTGGAACCGTCTCTGGCATTCTGAGTTTCCTGCTGACTGGCTCGTCACCAGCTTTTGTCAGCAGCACAGTGCGAACGCAGGGACCTGTAGGCCCATCCCGGCGTGGGGCAGCCCAGCCCAGGGGCATCCCTGTCAGGAAGAACGTCTGCGTACGGGGCATCTCTTCAGCACCCCCCACCATGGGTCCTTCTCTTTTTAGCTTGATGATCAGCTTGCTTCCTGGGGCATCAGATGAGGTCACCAACAGGGCGGCTCCGGGGAAGGCGGGCAGGAGCAATGAGGGTGCGCTGGGGGGGCCGGAAGGGGGGGGCAGGGCCAGGGGTGTGGGCCTGGGAGGTCATGGCCCTAAGGGAGAGGGAACCTGAACCAAAGAGAACGGTCAAAGGGACCCGAGGCCCGTCTCTATGTTCAGGGAAGTCCTGTTCTGAGGTTGTTGGCGGAAATGGTTAAGGAACAAGGTCTGCTGGGAAATTCACAACGTCGCCATTCGGTTTCCAAGAAGATCCTACATTGTTGACTCAGCCCTTGGGGGGAAAGGTTGAAGGATAACAGTTCCAGAACCTTGGCCTCTTGTGTGTTCCACTGATGGCAAGGAGGTTGATGTTCTTCCACCTGCAGACCTGATCCTAATTCTGCACATTCCCTTGTGCCCGTCGCCATACTTTTTCCTAAGTATCTACACATGGAATTAGTGGGCTGCAGGGTAAGAGTTTGGGGGCCCCAGTTGTCACAGTGTGTTCCCTTCCACTCATCGTTGGCTGGCCGACTTTTCTACCACAACTCCCTGCCCTTGAGCCTCAAACAGGAGCTTGACAAGCCGGATGTGAGCGAGTGATGCGGTTTATCTCCATACCACAAACAATTACACCCAACCATTCCTGCATAGAAAGCTATTGTTCTAAAGGCACTGGGGCAGCCCTGGTCATTTTCTTCTGTTCAGCTGGCAACCTAACCTCCCACTGTTGGGCTATGTGAAAGCTCATACACACAAACAACCCACCAGCACCAGGACACACCAGAAATACATACCTCTCCCAACCCACCTTCCCAGAAATGATGCAAAAAGTGACATATGCCATGGACACCCCTAACTGAAAACCCAAGAGCCCAGTGTTGACTTATTGTAGTTGTTTGTGAGGTGCGCTTGACCCGTGGGGTTGAGCAGTGTCACCACATCTGAGGGCCACAAGCATCTACACTGCAAGCTCAACCCAGCTGAAAACTGTTTAACTGCCATGGCTTCTCCCATGGAACCTTGAGCTATGTAGGTTTATGAAGGCACTGAGACGTTAAGTTGACAGTTGTGTGATCTGTGTACCCAGTTTTATTGTCCTGGGCTGAGACTACAGATCAAGGCAAGAAAGCAGCTTGGGTCACTTGGGTCACTTGAATGCCTAGACATCTCAAGCAACTGGTTGTGGGAGGGCTACCACATAAGTTTGATGCTGAGCAGAGGCGTTTCTACGGGGAGGGCAAAGCTCTAAGTTTTGCAAGAAGCCTTACCATGCAGTGGAAATTACTCCTCTCCTGCACCGTTTTAGCCAATCCTCACAGGGAAAAGCAACATCTTGGCGTTGCCTACTGGCTACAGCAGCAAGGGAGAGGAGGGATTTACATGATAGGGTAAGACTCCTTGCAAAACTTAGAGCTTTGCTCTCCCTGTAGAAACGCCACTGATGCTGAGTGGCACCTGCTCTTTTACAATCTTGTCATGCATTCCATGTCTGTCGCTACATCCCTGGGGTTGGAGCTGGACCAATGAAGATCACAGGCAGAACAGTGTCAGGAATTGTCAGGATTTCAGTAAAATACGACGTACTTGCCTCTTCTGTTCTCATTCTTCTGGATCATTAGCTTCTGATTTCTCCCCGTCCGCTCCCCAATCCTGCTTAACTCAGGGCCTTCTTCACACACAGCCATTCCATGGGACCCTCTCCTTTGCACATCCATGCCTAATTCTAGACATCAGTGGACTACAGCTGCTGCACCTTTGCCTTCACTCCTGCTTCAAGACCCACTGAATTCTTCATCTGTCCTCACCTCTGTCCTGGGTCTTCCTTCATGCTCTTGCTATTCCTGAGCAGCAGAAACCTTGCACAGAAATAATAATGGGGAAAGAAACATGTTCAACTGCTGCAGCCAGAATGCTGCTCCTTACAAAGTGCTGACCTAGGCAGTCTGTTTAGTTTATATAGATACAGTCTAGACTGTTTAGTTTATATAGATACAAGCCTGTGTATATAAAATAGTATCAATCAACAAAAAAAAATTATATTTTTATATGTAGATCTCTCTCTCTCTCTCTCTCTCTCTCTCTCTCTCTCTCTCTCTCACACACACACACACACACACACACAATTTGTGTTCATGTGTGTATATATAGAATCATCATCATCATCATCATCATCATCATCATTATTATTATTATTATTATTGAACAACAACAATGGTAATTGGAAAAAAAACACTGGAAGAAATGTCTGGATCTGCATCAATTGGGTGATGGTAAACACTTTATTTCTAGTCGGGCTCTTGTGCATTTAATACGTGCACACATAAGAATTTCCATATGTGATGTGTGTGTGTCCCTATCACGGCATCTCTAGGTCGCTACAGGAGCCGAGAGTTAACAATTCTCAGAACATATTGGGGCCACGACGATGACACCTGCCGGGGCTGGAAGCTGGAAGACTACAACTCCCACAATGCATTGGGAACAGCGTGATGTCTTCGCGGCTCATTCATTGGATGACCTAGGGACTCCGTTGCCCAGGGAGCACTGCGGGATGACGTGCACGTGAATTGCTTGGGAGCACGTGGACGCAGGAAGCTGATTTGTTCCTCCGGCGGGGAGACTGGTAGCGAAGTTAGTGGCGTCGTAATCGGCATTTGGACGCGGCTCCAACAGCGATGTTCCTGCAATACTATCTCAATGAGGATGGAGACAGGGTCTACACCCTAAAGGTGAGCACCCCAGAATCTATAGTCTTGATCTCACCCTGGTTTATTCTCAGCACCCCGATCTAGCTGCACTCAACCTCCCACCTTCCTTGATCTTTCCCTGGTCAGGAAAAGGTGGAATTGTAGGGTTGGCTGTAAGATATTTCTATGTTCCCACCTGACCTCAGCGTTCAAAGCGGTCCAGTTTTCTTTTTATAGGCGTTACATATGTCTCTGGTCCTCATGGGTGTGAGGCCAAAGCTTGGAAAATGTGTGAGCATTTTCTGAAAGCTGAAATGAGAAGGCAGGTCGGGAGTGTGATGCTGTAAGATCCCTGGGACACCTTCCTTGTTATTACATTTTAAAAAACGTAACCTTTTTCTACCTAAAGCTTAGAAGTATGTGATTATAGTTTCGAAAGTGTAGAACTAATTGCGATGCAAACAAGAACTAAAGATAAAATATAAGTGCAGATAATGTATCTGAAAGATGGAAGGGTTTAGGGTAAATTGCCAAAGGGCAGTATTTCCCCCTCAGAGTGCCAGGCTCGGGGCAAGGGTGGTGCTGTTAAGAAAGCACACTTGGTTGATGTTGCAGATGGATTAAAAAGTTCTGCTTTGCAGCAAAGCTTCTGGCAGAAGTTGCTTCTGAGCCCAGTCAGAACACCAGAAATCTAGGAAGATGGTTCAACTTCGTGTCCCCTGAATATGTCTTAGCCACACCACCGCTAAGAGAAGATGTTTTGTTTGTTCTTGTGTTCTTGTACTGCTGTGGAGATAATTTTATTAATGGATGGACTATACTGTACATCTTTAATAATTTATCTTAAAAGATGTGTGTGTGTATATATATATCAAGATAATCTATATTTTGGTACCCAAGATATATATTGAATCAAATGCATTTTAATATAAGGTACAGATATTATAGGGGACGTGGTGGCGCTGCAGGTTAAACCGCTGTTCTGCTGAGCTTTTTGACCGGAAGGTTGGCATTTTGAGACCGCGTGACGGAGTGAGTTCTCAGTGCTTGTCCCAGCTCCTGCCAACCTAGCAGTTCGAAAGCATATAAAAATGCAAGTAGATAAATACGTACCACTTTGGTGGGAAGGTAATGGCATTCTGCGCGCTACGGCGTATAGTCATGCTGGCCACATGACCATGGAAGCTTGTCCTTGAACAAACGCCGGCTCTACAGGCTTAGAAACGGAGATGTGCACCGCGCTCTACAGTCGGTCACGACTAGACCATTTCGTCGTGGGGAAACCTTTACCAGATATTATGGGTGCATAAATAGTATTTATCTACAGAATATAATCACTGTAGACCGGTAGTATATATTGCTTATTTCTTAAAATATGTATAATTCACCATTCTAGTTATGTATTTTGAAGTACCCAAGGGGATACACATCATGGCAGTATAGAACAATTATAACATCATGAGCATGAAAAACAGCAGGTAAAACCATAGGAAATCTCTGGAGATGACTTAAAAGTAGCCAGAAAGCACCTACTAAAATAGGGAGCCTTGCGGCTCTTGAAGTGAACCTCTCCTTCTCATCTACATTAGTTTGCTTGCAGCATGTTCCTATGCAGAATTGGGTGTGCCTAGCCCATTGAAATAAATAGGCAATTATTGTAGTGCTGGGCAAGATCAATATTTGTGTATGTGTGTATGGGTGGTAGTTGGGAATATTGGGGAGGCTACAAGGGGCTTTACAACTTTTAATACTGGATTAGTATTGGATTGACCCACAGCTTGTTCTGCCTTCTCCATCCTGTTTTGCAGAAGCTGAGCCCGTCTGGTCAGCCAACATGCTCCGCCCATCCCGCCCGCTTCTCCCCGGATGACAAATATTCCCGACACAGGATCACCATCAAGAAACGCTTTGGTGTCCTGATGACCCAGCAGCCTCGGCCTGTTGTGTAAATGGCCTCTGATGCCAGCTGAGACTGATGTACCTCATTAGCACTGGGCAAGCATTTTCCAAAGCAGGCTTGAAGAACAGAATACAAGGACAGCGCGCCAATTTCCTGCTTTCTGCTTGATCCCTTGGGCTCCTCAAGTGTCTCTATCAATGTTGTGAAACTTGCGTTGCTTCCCTCAGAGCTTGAATTTCTTCAGTTGCATCTGTTTGAAATCAGCTGTGAAATTTTATGGCTGCAAATAAAGTGACATCTTTGTTTCCCCCCCCCCTCGTGTCTTTGAGATTGCTAGGGATGGTGTGGGGAGCAGGGAAGCCACTGTTTTGCTAAAGCATTGAGCACCCTGAAGGTGTGTTACATCTAGAATTAGCACATCGCACAGGGGGGGGGGGGAATACTGATTTCAGGAGGAGAGCAGCAAAAGATGTATGTAATCGGTTGCAGAAGGAATTAATAGAGGAGGTCTGCTGAAGCTCTGTGTGTTTGTGTAGGATGTGTTATTTTTTTTCCCCTCCTGCTTTTCAGCCAAGATTGACTCTGGGAACAGCTTACAACAATGTAAAATAATCACAGAGTGACAACAGAAAATAGGGATGCATGGCAGTTGATGACATAGTCCAAACTGCTTCTAGGTGTTTTGCTCCAGAGGGAAAGAGGTAGAAGGAAATTGAGTGCTGCTGGTAAGGTGGCAACCCATGGAAGCAGCCCCTTGGCTGACCTGCAGGCTCTCTTGCAGATACCTGCAGTTGACACCAGGCCAATTTCGATGGCGCTTTACTACCCTAGATGTTAATTTATGTGTATATGCCCCTGCATTGTGCCCAGTTATGGCCTGTTGCTTCACATCCAGAGGTAGTCAGTGCTTATCTTATAATTGTGCCTAGAGGCATGTGATTCAGTTAATTAATTGCCTTATTAGGTATTGTTAACATGTAGAGGGGGTGGATTACAGGAGCAGCCTCAAATTCCCATTGATGTGAGGAGAGGGACCAGCGCCACATAGCAATGGATGTTCATAGCAATAAAGCGTTGTCTGGACTTATTGCTAAGCATTACCAATTGAGTAAGAGAGGGACTTTTATACTATGAGGCAGGGGTTTGTCTCTGTGGTCTTCTCGCACCTTTTTATTGCCACAAATTTCTCTGCTTGTGTTTTGAACCAACTCACTGTCTCACGCTTTCCTTCAGGAAACTGCATACCACCAGTATAATTTGTATTTGATTTGCCTTTTATATTTGCTCCATTTGTATCCATTTGTACAAGTATAATTGTAGGGTGATTGCTTGGACTGAAATGGGATGAAATTGGAGCCAACGTGCCTGATAGTACTACTGTATTCCATTCCACCACTATATTTAGTAGCTGAATATAGAGGCAAAGTAGCTCTTCTAGGCCAATCCAGAAACTTTATGAACCACTGTACAGCCAGAGTTCACCAGCCATGTACAGTGGCCTATCAGGGCCACAAGAGACCTAATTTTGGTACCTGTAATCAGGCTTTATGAAACACCTCTGTAGTTGTATGTTGCATAGCTGCTAGTCAACATACTTAGGAAGAGTTTCCTTAGGATATGATTGTAGCATTTCTCAAGAGTTTTCTACTGGGAATTTGAAAACCCTGCAGGCAGCCGCCAGATAATAAGGAAAACTGTCTGCAGGAGAAACATATGCCCTCTGGGCCTTTTCTTTCAAGGTGATCCTGCTCTACTTTTTTTTGTTCTGTTTTGCCTACCTCAAGAACGGGATAGGATCCAATAATTTTCAATCTTGATTGTAACATGCTTTCCTGAATTTTTTAAAAGATCCTGAATTTAAAACAAAATCTGCTAGACCTCTGGAAAAAGGGAATTTCAGAGTAGGCAAATGCTGTCAAGAATGTCAGTGTACCATCAACATTTGCATCTAAAAGGCATAACTAAACTGTGCTCTGGTTCCCATAGAGATTGTGGTCTCCAAGGTTTGCAGGGAAATTGCATTGCGATGTATCCTACAAGAGGGAAAAAACTTTATATTAGAAGCATTGTTGCTTGGTGCATGTGTCATGACATGATTACTTGATTATGACACGCAAGGATGAAGTGAGCTTCTTTTGTTCTTTCAAGTCCCATATGGCCTGGGGCAGGACTTTAAGCAACGTTTGGGAATTATGCAGGCAATCAGAAACACTGAGGCCTTTTGTCCTGTCACAAGAGGTTTGGCAACTGGCACAAAGGGTAGGGCCTCTTATGGCATCAACATTAAGGGATACCTTCCTGGGCAAGGCTTCCATCTTAGCTCATGTTTTGGCGAGCAGCCAAAATATGTTTTTTCCGTACATGTGGTTGTGCTGGGTTTTTCAATATATGTCATGCTGAACGCATTTTAAATTAAAAAGGGGGCTGATACAGTATGTATAGTACTTGGAAAAATGAAGATGGGAAAACCCACAGAAGATGTAGGTCTTTCGCTCCATGTATTCTAATGATCGCTATGGATGTAGTGAAATAGATGTGGCAGCCTGAAGGTACATTGGGAAAGGAATAATTTGCTACGTGCTCTAATTTTCTGTTCCTAGTTAGCAGGCACACAACAGTGATGTGCAGTGGGAATTATCAAATATGCAGACTTGTTATGAACAAAAATGCACTCTGCCATTTCTTAGGTCACCATGTTTCACTTCCTGCCTCAAGTCACAGACTTTTATGGCTGATGTGAGCCAAGGACCACTCTTTAAAATGCCTCTTGCTTGCTCACACTGAAACCGCAGCAGAAACAAGGAATAATCAGGCCAAAACATGAGGTTGCAGTGCCCTATTGTTGCCGAAAATAGGCAAAGTATGGTTTCTGTGGTGGGGATTGCATTTAAAAAGGCAAACAACCAAACGAGAGAGTATTAGGAGCTCTGGAAGTCGGTGTGGAGACCACAAGTTAACTTGACATGGGTTCTTTTGTTAATTAACAATTTAACAATTAGCACAAGTTAACAATTCCTGGCTTGACATGGGTTCTTTTGGGCTGTGGTGCAGGGAAGGGTGTGTAAATTAAAAGGGAATATTGTGCCTTCAGGCTTTAATTTTGACTGCTGCTCGGAACATGTCAGCAACTGACTCTAACACATGGTGCGTGCTCATGACTGGCGGGTTATGCTGCAGCCGCCATGTGATGCAAGCCCTTTTCCCCCATCTGAATAGGCCCAAAGGTTGCACACTAACACCCAAGCCGAGTGGCCAATTTACAATGGAAGTGGCGCCAGGACTGAGGCCGACCTAAACTGCTGAGGCAGAGACGCTCTTATCTGGCCCTGGTATGTGTTTGTACAGGATGCGTTTACTCGGGCACTCAGTATAAAATTCAGAGGCATTCAACAATATTTGTGCCTCCACGTTCCTCCTGTCAGTGGTGCCTGTTTTCTCCTTGTAGCTCCCAAAGTAGCCACTACCAGGTGAAGGGCTGGAAAGGAGAATCTGTGGCAGGACAAGGGCTAAATACACACTTAGGTGTCCTGTGTATTTTATGCATTTCTGAGAAGATCTGGATATTTGTTAGAGGACATGCTGGTGCCTGTATTCTCCACGTGTTGTGTATCTGTAGTGCCATGACTCATGGTCAGTGTAGAGGAATACGAGCTCGGCCTCCTGAGGCAGCGCCTTATATTAGAATGTGCGGGCTTGGGGAGAAAGGGCTTCTTCCGCCCACCTCCAGCCTCTGCCTCAGGGAGCGCCAAGCCCCGTACCAGCCATTGGTTTCCCAATAAGCTGCGTAGCTAAACTTTCCCCCAGTTTGCCTATCAAACCCTTTCCCCCTCCATTTGCCATTCTCCTCAGTTTCACGCCCACCTCTTCGGGCCCTAAATACTCCCCCCTCAGTGAAGGAAAACTACATCTCCCAGAAACCCCTGCGCTTTTGTAGTTCCCCCTTCAAACACTCCTATCTCATCCTCCCCTCCCCCACCTCCTGCCCCTCAAGCGGTTCTTGGACGAGAAGAAAGCCCAGCAACAGTAGCCGCGGCTGGCGTTCGCGCGTGCGCACAAGCAGGAGCTGGGAGGAGGGGAACGGGGGAGGATGAGGACAACTGAGGAGAGTTGTGCTCTTTCCCTCCTCCCATTCCGGAGCCGGCATTTGAGCCAGCAGCAGTAGCCGCGCGCGGGCAGTCGCTGCCGCCGCCGCAACGACTAAGCATCAGCTGAGCGCGCGCCTCTGGGAGAGCGCGCGGGGTCCTTGAGAACGTTGGGACAGCAGCCGCAGCGCGCGCCTCAGGTACGCAATTAACGGTCACTAACTGCCGTCTTTACTTTCTCGTGAGCTGCGGGAAGTGGCGGGGGGGGGCAGAGGAGAGACAGTGCTGCGCACGCGCAGTTTCACAC
>JAJKFI010034939.1:80289-118419 GCA_029204185.1 Lerista edwardsae | reverse complement strand
TGAGGAACAAAGAGATCAAAGCAGCTATGTGGAAATACCTGAAAAAAATATATAACCAAAGGTGTAATCCTAACCTGGAGTTAGGCCAGCACAGTTAGGCCAGCAAAGTTTGCATGGCACAAGGGACACCGTAAAGTTCGTTTGGACCACTCTCGGATTCTCTCTCTAAACGATATCATTGAAACAGAACTGAAAAAAGCATTAGTTCATGTTTAATAAGGGCCTTGGGGACAAATGGAAGTAGTCAAAATCCAGGGCTCAGTATGCATTTCCCCACCTCTGGCTCTCCTAGGGCCAGAAGTAATATAGCTATGAGGCCTAAGAGCTGCCTTCTATTGGGAGGGAGCACACAGTAAGTCCCTGCCTCATTTCTCTCCTTATTTTATTTTATTTTTCTATGCTCCTCCATGTCAATGTTCCTTTCTTGCCATCCACAGTTAAAGCTTCCAACTCTGAAGCCATACCACACACACCTCCATAATGTAACGTTGGACATTCCGTGAGGGCCTATGAAAATCTCCAGGATCGCCTGGAAATTGGTGTTGATTCCTGAACTTTCTGGGTCAATCCTGGAAGGAGCAACAACCTTAGCCAAAAAGATTGAAGGTAGGGTGAGATTATTGTGGGAACTTACAGTGATTTTCTTTATTTCTTTTCGACCCCAGTTTATATATACTGCATTCCCCTCTAGGCTACCAGATACAAACCGGGACAGAGTGCCTCTACCTTTAACCATTGTATCGAAGAGGGAATTTTGGCAGATGCTTTTTAAATCCTTCCATGATGGATTGGGCACCTGCCCAAATTCCCTCTTCTATGTAATGGTTAAAGGCATAGGCACTCTGTCCCGGTTTTTATGTGGTAACCCTAACAGCTGAAGATGAATTACAGAAAGTCAGAGTTGAAGCCACAAGTTGACAGTTTTTATTTTTAAAACAAGAGGAATTTTTGTGCTCTCAAGAGGAATGATCTCTGATGTTTTTGGCTTACCAAGAAAAATCCTTCCTGAGAGCATGTCGAAAGAATCTAGAGCCCAATCCTAGGCATGTCGACTCAGAAGTAAGTCCCATTATATTCAATGGGCTTACTCCCAGGAAAGTGTGGCTAGGATTGCAGCCCTAGTTGCTTGTAAAATGCTTATTAGAATTAGACATCTTAACCTGAATAATCTTTCATATGGCTATACTTTGCCTCTCTCTTTGTGCTTTAGGGTAGAAAGTGAACCAGGTCTTTTCATTACTGGGGGCGGCAAAAGTTTCCCAAAGTTGTAGATTGATCTGAGCATAGGAGGGCCATTCACAGGAAGCCTGCTTTTTGTGACAGGTGTGTTGTGATTTCATTTATACCTACCAAGTTCAGGTGCCTGAAAGCTGGCTGAGAGGGCACGTGATGGGCAGCGCCATCTTACTGTGTGTGTGGTGCCGATGCAACGTTGTTGTGTCAGTGCCACATCAGTGCTGATGCAGAGGCACCGAGCAACACCCCCTCGATGGCGGTAGGGCAATGGGACCAGCGCTCCAGCGCCAGTTCCAGCGCCTCCTTGGCGTCGGCCAAAGCTGACTGGCACAAGGGAGGTGCCATCGTGGAGGGCAGTTCCAGGTGGGGCATGGGCAGGTGGGGAGCAAGCCGGTGGGAGGCCCCAATTCGGGCCGTGCGGTTTCCTCAGATCTTCGCCTGCTGTTTAGATCCGAGGAACACATAGAGGAGGCTGGATCCTCCCCTACAATAAGGGCACGAACGTTGTGGTTGGTACAAACATTGCAGTGGCAATGTTGCAGTTGTACCAAAAACAGTTCGTACAACTTTAGCTTTGCTTCCAATTTGCACATTTTTGTATTTCATGGTCTTTTCCTCTTCTTTCTCTTCAATCATGCATCAGTCATGTGAGTGTGTTGAGTGTATGGGTGGATGTTTTTTTTTTTGGGGGGGGGGTCCGTGTCCTGGAGTGCTTCAAAAATTTCGTTGTACGTTCATGTATAAGGACAACAAAAGTATCTATCTATCTATCTATCTATCTATCTATCTATCTATCTATCTATCTATCTATCTATCTATCTATCTGCATCTCCAACAAAAATTATTGTATACAACAACATGCTTGATTTCAAATGAATCTGCGATTGGGTCCTGGGTAGCATGATAGTCCAGATGGATTCCTATCCTGCAGCTTAGCTGGGAAACCCAGCTGTGTTTCTGTGCACCAGCCCACTGCCTGATTGTACTTATAAGTTACAATGTTGTAAGTGATAAAGAAACCCATTAAGAGTACTAAAACTCCTTTTTTTTTTAACTCATTTTCCCCCTTTTTCACAGCCCCACAAGTATTCCACAGCAGGTCTACGTGCTGTAAGGATGGAACAAGGGAACCATACAGTCGTCTCAGAGTTCATTCTCCAAGGATTGTCACAGGGATGGGAGATTCAGGTGTTCTTTGCTGCCCTCCTCCTGCTCTTCTATGCCATCATCCTACCTGGGAACATCCTGATCATTCTAACGATTAAGCATGACCCTCACCTGGGATCCCCCATGTTTTTCTTCTTGGCCAGCCTGGCCTCGATGGACATCTGCTACAGCTGCGTCACCCCTCCAAAGATGATAGCAAATCTCTTCTCTGGTCAAAAAATCATCTCCTACCAGGCCTGCATAGCTCAGATTTTCTTCATCCATTTTTTGGGTGGGGCTGAGATATTACTTCTTGTTGCCATGGCTGTGGATCGATACGTGGCCATCTGCCACCCCCTCCATTATGCTACCATTGTCAGCAGACTGGTTTGTTGGACTTTAGTGATAGGTGCGTGGGCTGGAGGTTTTGTGCACTCCATGATCCAGATTATTCTCATCATCCCACTCCCTTTCTGCGGCCCCAATGTGCTAGACAACTTCTTCTGTGACATTACTCAGATCATCAAGCTTGCCTGCACCAACACTTACTCACTAGAGTTCGCCATTTTTGTCAATAGTGGCCTGGCTACCACCACATGCTTCATCCTCCTCCTCCTCTCCTACGGACTCCTGCTGGGCAAAGTGAGGAAGGGTTCCACTGAAGGAAAGAGCAAAGCTTCCTCCACGTGTGTCACTCATATCATCATCATCTTCATCATGTTCAGCCCTGCTGTCTATATCTACTGTCGTCCATTCCTGGACTTCCCCTTTGACAAGGTGGTGGCCTTCTTCCACACAGTGGTCTTCCCCCTGATGAACCCCATGATCTACACCCTGAGGAACAAGGAGATCAAAGCTGCGATGCTGAAATGGGTCAAGAAGTGAAACTGGGGCTGCCAAGTGAAAGAAAACCGGGACGGGATTCTGCAGTGCTTGAGTACAGGCACAGTTTAGGCCAGCAAAGTTTGGCTGGCACAAGGGACACATTAAATATGCTTCGACCACTCTCCGAGTTAGAGAGGCCGGCACACAGATGAGCACCATCCTCCTGACTCCGAGAGTGGTCTGAACGCACTTTCCGATGGCCCTTGTGCCAGCCAAACTTTGCTGGCCTAACTGTGCCAGCCTAACTCCAGGTTAGGATTGCATCCTTCATGGGATGAGTCAAAGAAAATCAGAATTTACTAGGAATGGAAGACTTCGCTTAGCATTTTATTTTGTTCCTTTGCTCAAAGTTCTTGTAGTGGAAAGTCGCATTCTAGGGACTGTCTGGAAACTCTGCTGAAACTGTGTTAGAGATTCATAGAACATGAACATTGAAATCTTACACAGTTGGGACAAATTAATTCAAACAGCAGATCCCTGCCCTCCAAACTGCTCTGTACTATGTTGGACTAAAGATGTAATGCTTTTTCTTTTTCTTTTTTACAAAGAAACTCTAATTACTTGCCAAAATAACCAAATCTCAAAGTTGGGAAAGTTCTGAACCACATATAGGGCACAATCCTAATCTGGGGGTAGGCCAGCACAGTTAGGCCAGCAAAGTTTGGCCGACACAAAGGCCACCATAAAGTGTGTTTGGACCACTCTCAGAGTCAGGGAGGATGGCTCAGGTCTGTGTCCGGGCCTCTCTGACTCAGAGAGTGGTCCAAACATACTTTATGGTGTCCCTTCGGCTGGCCAAACGTTGCAGGCTTAACTGTGCTGGCCTAACTCCAGGTTAGGCCTAACTCCCCCGCTCCTAAACATGAAGAGTATTCATAATAAATTGAATCATACAGCAGAAGAGTACTGTTCATAATCTTCCAAACTATTCTACCAGTCATTTCAAAAACCAATGTTAGGAATGAGCAGGTGTAATCTGTGGAGGAATCCCCCTGTACTGAGCATTTTATGTCAAACCAGAGCTTACTTGAACAATGTGACTGATGCTGTGGTTGACCCACATCCATCACTCGTGTCTCTGAGCAACATCTCATTGGCGCAGACACACAATGGAACATCACTGTGCTCAGCATTTTGCCATTCTCCGCATTCACACATTAGCTCATGATGTAACACGTGGGTGGGGAATGATAAACCGGGTAGCATCACATAAGACATTTTCATCACTAAATGTGACCAGGAACAACTGAGTGTTGGGAGAGTGAGAACAGATAAAAGGAAACACCTTTTTACCCAGCAGGTAATTAATCTGTGGAACTCTTTGCCACAGCAGGTGGTGCTGGTTTCTGGCCTAGGTGCCTTTAAAAGGGGATTGGACATATTTCTGGAGGAAAAGTCCATCTCAGGCTACAGGCCGTGATGGGTAATGCAACCTCCATACTTTAGAAGTAAGCTACCTCAGAATGCCAGATACAAGGCAGTGGCAACAAGATGCAGACATCTTGTTGTCTCATGTGCTCCCTGAGGCATCTGGTGGGCCACTGTGAGATACAGGAAGCTGGACTAGATGGGCCTCTGGCCTGATCCAGCAGGGCTCTTCTTATGTTCTTAAGGCCCAGATTAGGTTGCAAATTATTATTTATCTCAGAAATTTGCCTCAGAATTTTAGCTCAAAGTGTCAGATATAAGGGAGTGGCAACAGGATGCAGACATCTTGTTGTCTCATATGCTCCCTGAGGCATCTGGTGGGCCACTGTGAGATACAGAAGCTGGACTAGATGGGCCTTGGCCTGATCCAGCAGGGCTCTTCTTATATGTAAGGAATAAGCCAAAACTACCGCACAAGGATACTGTGATGATAGTGTGCTAGAACCCAAAGCCATTTATACAACCCTGAACCAACCAGAGACAGAGTAGAAAACTAATGAGTTTAATAATTTATCCCTTTTTTAAAAAAATAGCTCTTGTTAGCCTGCAGGATTAAATTGCCTCTTGCTTATGGCTCAGAGTCAAGCCTAATGAAGCAGCCACCTCAAATGATGCTGTAACACAAGTTGCTAGAGACCGATTGTGGAGAAGGAGGCTAAAGGCAGGGAAAGGGGTTAAACTGTTTTCCTTCTGACGTCTCCTGCCCTGCCTGCCTCCTGCTGGATCCCATGCATGCCTTTATAATGCAGTTGCAGCATTGTGTGTGTGTGTGCGTGTGTGTGTGTGTGTGCGGGGCGGGGGGGGAGGATTGGGCCAAGAATGTGAAAAAGCCACAATCAAAATGGACATCAAAGGCAATTTGTTGTCTCGAGTGCTCCCTGAGGCATCTGGTGAGCCACTGTGAGATACAGGAAGCTGGACTAGATAGGCCCTTGGCCTGATCCAGCAGGGCTCTTCTTATGTTCTTAAGGCCCAGATTAGGTTGCAAATTATTATTTATCTCAGAAATTTGCCTCAGAATTTTACCTCAGAATGCCAGGTGCAAGGGAGTGGCAACGGGATGCAGGCATCTTGTTGTCTTGTGTGCTCCCTGAGTCACCTGGTGGGCCACTGTGAGATACAAGAAGCTGGACTAGATGGGCCTTGGCCTGATCCAGCAGGGCTCTTCTTATGTTCTTATGCTCACCACCACCTATTTCCGGGAAGGTATACTTTGCACTGTGCCATCAGCCTCCGGCCCAGCACTCTCGATTAGGGGGGGCTGTGCAACAGGGGACCTGCAGTCGGGAGCCAACCCCTGCCCCCCCCCAAAAAAGTTATGAATTGGGCACTGGAGTTAATAAGGCTGGGAAAAAAAAACCCAAGATAGGATTCTCTCTCTGTATCCTCTAAACCAGCGGTTCTCAACCTGGGGGTTGGGACCCCTTTGGGGGTCGATCAAGCATTTCACGGGGGTCGCCGATCCAGCTAGGATCCAGCTGCAGCATCGAAATGATAAAAGAGAAGAACAGCGGACTGCAGGCAGAGTTAACGTCACGCTTTCCGATGTTAAATTCTCGCGCAGGGCAGGAGGCGATGACGTGGGATCGCTCACGCGCTCAGATTGACAGGGCAGGGAAGGCGTGAGCGCTCACTTAGCAGCCCCTCGCTTTGATCGCCTGCGCACGTGCACGCCTCCCGGACAGTGGGACCATACCATAGACGTGGGTAGAGACAGAGCGCCCCAACTCATGTTTTACATCCGGATCCTGCGGCTCCTCCTCCGAGTGATGGGGTCCGCTCCGAAGCCGGGAGCCGGCGGGGACCGGGTGTCCCTCTGAGAAGCTGGACCTGCGTGCCTGCCTGTCCCTTGATGCCCCATGGTTCTTTTTGCGGGAGGATGCTGCCGTCCCTGGCCGCCCCGCGGAGGGGGTGGGGCTGCCTGTATCAGCTCCATCTGCTGCGGCGGCGGGGCCAGTGCCAGCCAGCGGGGGTGTCAGTGGTCCGGGCAAGCTGCCACGGTGAGTGAGCTCAGAGGAAGGCGTGGTGGTGGGCGCTGCGCCAGGATCCCCTCCGCTTTCTCCTCCCCAGGCGCCCTCTCTCATGGTCATGAGGACTAGAACCTTGGGCTTCCTAAACCCGAAAAATGTGCCCTTCTTCAGCAAAAAGTGGGGAAGGAAGGGAGTGCGTTGCATAGTACAGTACATACATCTAGACTAGAGACTGTGCCTTAAGTTTAATTGGTCTCGGGCAAGTCCCTGACAGCATTAACAAGAGGTTTTGGTGGGGGTTATAAACCAACAAGGTTAACAACATAACTCTTCACCCTTAGATTATTCTTGTGAAGAGTTGGTGGGGAGAAGGGGTCTTTGAGGTCCCTGTCAGGAAGGACTGAATCAGCTCTTGTCAAGGAATCAGTAGGGACAGTGTGGCCAAGTCCAGTATTTTAGTTTTCCCCATGGATGTAAATTTCAACCATTCAGTTCCATGGGAGAAAGAAAGGGCTGAATTTCAGGATACCATTGTTGGGCTAATCCCTGTACCAACTGGTGACCCCAATTATTCAGGCTCAAGTCTCTTATCTGCATAGCTCTGCCTCTACATTTGCACAGCTGCATCATGTTTTTGCTCATGCCAAAGTGTAGTGAAATATTGGGAATGGATTCTGAGCAAGGATGTTGCAAACTTCTAGGTATGTGCATGATGTCAAAAAATTTTGCTGCATTTCTTGTCCCCACATCTATTGTCTTGGCTGTGCTTCAAACTTTTATTATTTATCTGCATCTTTAAAGGCATGTCACTTTGGTTTTTTTAAAGGGTGGGTGGCAGCAGGACTTTATTTGAGCTGACATTCTGGGCTTGGTGCAGGAGTGAGTTTTCAAGTCCCAGGGTTCAGTACTGCGATGAATGAAATTTTTCCTATTACTATGAATGAAAAATGTGGAAGCATCTCTTGAGTGTGTGTCTGTTTCCCTCTGCTGAGTAACCAGGGTTGACATTGCAAAGCCCATGACTGGGCTGTTGGAAATGTAAATATCTGATATGCCCTGTGGTAAGGGCCCTGTGCCCCAGAGGAGTTCACTACTGATGCCGGTCTTGGTCTTATCCAAAAGTATTGGACCTGGCCAGCAGCTAGGTGAGTCCATCTCCCCTTTGATGTTAACCATGACTGTTACCCATGCTACATCATGCTTCAAGACAAAATTTCATTTATTTGTAATTAGAAATAAATATTTCACAATATATAATTACATACTGTTTTTGTGATTAATCACTATGCTTTAATCATGTTCAATTTGTAACAATGAAAATACATCCTGCATATCAGATATTTACATTACGATTCATAACAGTAGCAAAATTACAGTTATGAAGTAGCTATGAAAATAATTTTATGGTTGGGGGTCCCAACAGGCTGTCGTTATAAAAAGTGGGTCCCGATGGAAAAAAGGTTGAGAACCACTGCTCTAAACAGAAGTGAAAAATGCATTACTTTATGCTTGATTTTTGTTGGGATGTGATTTTGAACACTGGTGTAAATTTGCAAGCTGAAATGAGTTAGCAACTAAGCTTTTAGGCGGGAACTTGATCATGTGATGTGTACAGGTAAATGTTGCAATTCTGTACGGGCTTTAACTGGACTGTGTGTCAGTTAGTCTGTGTTAGTGTGTTAGGAGCTGTCTTTGGAGTGAGATGTGTGGAGAGAGAGAGAGAGAGCTTGATAGGATTTCTGAAAGCTGTTCTATGTAAATATGTTCTAAATACAAAGTTATATTTAGAACAAGTCTCCGCATCTTTATTTGGACGAACCTAAAGGTCACTCAACGTGTCCACCCCTAATGTGCCAACTCTCCTTCAATTTTTAATAAGGCCCTTGGGGAACTTCCCCATCTCTAGCTCTCCTAGGGCCAGAAGCCATAGAGCTATGAGAATCACGGGCTCTTGTGCTTCTATCGGGAAGGAGCAAGAGGTTAGTGCCCCTCTCATTTTCTCTCATTTATTTATTTTATGTCATTTTTCTATGCTCCTCCGGGTTCCTTTTCCTTTCTTGTCATCCACAGTTGGGGCTTCCAACTCTGAAGCCATGCCTGAAGACAGACAGACAGACAGACAGACAGACAGACAGACAGAGAAATGTTGGAAATTCATAAGAACATAAGAAGAGCCCTGCTGGATCAGGCCAAAGGCCCATCTAGTCCAGCTTCCTGTATCTCACAGCGGCCCACCAGGTGCCCCAGGGAGGCATGAGTCAACAAGATGCTTGCATCCTGTTGCTACTCCCTTGCACCCGGTACTCTGAAGTAGCCCACCACCAATGTAAGGAGGTTGCACAATCCATCATTGCCTATAGCCCACGATGGACCTTTCCTCCAGAAATCTGTCCAATCCCCTCTTAAAGGCATCCAGACTAGATGCCATCACCACCTCCTGTGGCAAACAGTTCCACAGATTAACTACCCGCTGGGTAAAAAAGTACTTCCTTTTATCTGTTTTAACTCTCCCAACCTTCAGTTTTAGCGGCTGCCCCCTGGTTCTGGTGTTTTGAGAGAGGGAAAAGAACATCCCTTTATCGACTCTATCCCTTCCATGCATAATTCCTGGAGGGCCTATGAAAATCTCCAGGATCACCTGAAAATGGGTGCTGATTCCTGAAGTTTCTAGGTCAATCCTGCAAGGAGCAACAACCTTGGCCACAACAAAAGGAACGAAGGGTGGATGAGGTTACTGGTTACTGACATTACTTTCCTCTCCACCATATATACTGGATCCCTCCCTACATGCGCCTCTGTGTAACAGCCAAACATGAATAACAGAAAGCTGCAGTTGAAGCCTCAAGATGGTAGTTTTTGTTTGTAAAACTTTTCTCTCAAGAGGAATGATTTCTGAAGTTTTTGGCTAACCGAGAAAAATCCTTCCTGAGATCCTCCCTGAGAGCATGTCGAATGAATTGGATAGGATTTGGCCCATAGTCACATTTGTTGTTGTTGTTGTTCAGTCACTAAGTCGTGTCCGACTCTTCGTGACCCCCTGGACCACAGCACGCCAGGCCTCCCTGTCCTCCACTAGCTTCCGGAGTTCGCCCAATTTCATCCTATGCAGTATTGTTCTTTGCAGCATCGCACTTTCCTTTCACTTCCAGACACATCCACAGCTGAGCTTCCTTCCGGTTTTGGCCTAGCTACTTCACTCTTTCTTGAGCTACTAGTACTCGTACTCTGCTCTTCCCCAGTAGCATAATGGACACTTTCCGACCTGAGGGGCTCATCTTCCAGTGTCATATCGTTTAGCCTTTTAGTTTTGTAATCCATGGGGTGTTCTTGGCAAAAGTACTGGAGTGGGTTGCCATTTCCTTCTCCAGCGGATCACATTTAGTCAGAACTCTCTACTATGACCTGTCCATCTTGGGTAACCCTACATGGCATAGCTCACAGCTTCATTGAGCTACTCAAGCCCCTTCGCCACGACAAGGCAGTGATCCTGAAAGGGCATAGTCACATACATTTCCATAAAATGTGGGTACTGTTCCAAGTAAGACTGCCTTCTGTAGCAGGTGTGTTGTGCTTTCATATATACCTAGGATGTTCAGGTATCCTCCCATGTCTTTGGTCCTGCACCCAGAGTGTGGGAAACAGATGGTATGATTTTAGCTTTGACTTCAATTTGCAGATCTTTCTAGCTCATGATTTTCCCCCTGTTCTTTCTCTTCCATCAGGCATCTCCAGGGACTGCCGTATCTACCATCTTACGATTATTAAAATATCTACATAGCACTATCTACTACAGTGACATGGTTGGTTTCCAATGAAGCTGAAATTGGATCCTGGGTTGCATAAAAACTAGCTAGTCCAGATGTATTCTTCTCCTGCAGCTTAGCTGGGCCACCCAGATGCATTATTGTGGACCAGAATGCCAAGAGATTGAACCTATAACTTGTGTACTAAAAAGTGTTCTAAAAAATACATTTTCCCCCTTTTTCACAGCCCCACAAGTATTCCACAGCAGGTCTACGTGCTGTAAGGATGGAACATGGGAATTGTACAGTAGTCTCAGAGTTCATTCTCCAAGGATTGTCACAGGGATGGGAGATTCAGGTGTTCTTTGCTGCCCTCCTCCTACTCTTCTATGCCATCATCCTCCCTGGAAACATTCTGATCATTCTAACGATTAAGCATGACCCTCATCTGGGATCCCCCATGTTTTTCTTCTTGGCCAGCCTGGCCTCGATGGACATCTGCTACAGCTGCGTCACCCCTCCAAAGATGATAGCAAATCTCTTCTCTGGTCAAAAAACCATCTCCTACCAGGCCTGCATAGCTCAGATATTCTTCATCCATTTTCTGGGTGGGGCTGAGATCTGTCTCCTTATTGCCATGGCTGTGGATCGATACGTGGCCATCTGCTACCCACTCCGTTATACCACCGTTGTCAGCAGACTGGTTTGTTGGACTTTAGTGATAGGTTCGTGGGCTGGAAGTTTTGTGCACTCCATGATCCAGATTATTCTCATCATCCCACTCCCTTTCTGCGGCCCCAATGTGCTAGACAACTTCTTCTGTGACGTTACTCAGATCATCAAGCTTGCCTGCACCAACACTTACTCACTAGAGTTCGCCATTTTTGTCAATAGTGGCCTGGCTACCACCACATGCTTCATCCTCCTCCTCCTCTCCTACGGACTCCTGCTGGGCAAAGTGAGGAAGGGTTCCACTGAAGGAAAGAGCAAAGCTTCCTCCACATGTGTCACTCATATCATCATCGTCTTCATCATGTTCAGCCCTGCCGTCTATATCTACTGTCGTCCATTCCTGGACTTCCCCTTTGACAAGGTGGTGGCCTTCTTCCACACAGTGGTCTTCCCCCTGATGAACCCCATGATCTACACCCTGAGGAACAAGGAGATCAAAGCTGCGATGCTGAAATGGGTCAAGAAGTGAAACTGGGGCCGCCAAGTGAAAGAAAACCGGGACGGGATTCTGCAGTGCTTGACTAGTTAATTGCTTTGGTTTGTGTTGTCTTTTAATTCCACTGTCAGAGTAGCAACGCACTAACATCTGTCTGGTAAATTTACATGAACTCTAAATTTATGGACTGTCAAGGCTATTTCATCAACATCTCTTCCACTTCTTAGTAGTTCCAAGAAATAAAGGCTCCAGTCTTATCACTCACCTCTGGCACTGACACAGTGGCGCCAAAAACACATATGTTGCATCCTATGGTGGGAAGGCAACCCAACGCTGTTGGAGGAAGAGGGGCAGACAAATTGTTACTACAGACAGTGTCCTAGAAACAGAGCTGCAGAACCTGGAAGAGTCTCCCAGAAGCAGGAAGTGAGATCACAGAAGGTGAAGATCATAGAGAAGGCCATAGAGGTCAGTTTGCCATAAAAAAAAAACAAATGTTGAAAATTGCTTATCTATATTATGAGGTTAATCGTTTATTTTTATTTTTTTAAACTTGCTCTAAGCAGCACACAGTATTCATTTGCATGTTTGAGGCATAACCTTTTGGTCACGTCTCAAGAGTTAAGACTAACTGAGAGCGCAATCCTAACCTGGAGTTAGGCCGGCTCAGTTAGGCCAGCAAAGTTTGTATGGACCAATCACTGAGTCAGGGAGGAGGGTGCACATCTGTATCTGACTCAGCCTGTCTGACTCCGAGAGTGGTCAAAAAATATCTTACGGTGTCCCTTGTGCCAGCCAAACTTTGCTGGCCTAACTGTGCTGGCCTAAATCCAGATTAGGATTGCGCCCTGAATCAGGCACCTGAAGTGATACCAAACCTGTTAGATCCCCATTGCAGGGTAGGGGGCTTATAGAGGCAAGGGGGAATTTAAACCCCGTCCCTTTCCAAAGCCTCCTTTTCCATTTGCCCCCCCCCCACTGGATACAGTGTGCTTTTTCGGCATTGCTCACCAATGTGTGGGGGGTGGGGAGAAGGCCAAAAATGTGGAGAAGCCACCATCAGAATGACATTCTAAGTGCTTCATTCAAAACAACTGCAAAAGAGCAGATTTTGACATTGTCCAGTGCTCCATCACAACGAATATTATGGCCTGCCAGGCTTCTTTCATTAGCTACACTACACCCCTGCTTCTAAAGAAGACTGCTGTTATGAGCCATCAAACCTCATGAACACAAATTGTCCAAACGGTTTCCACAATTTTGGTCACTAGTTCTACTATCCTTGAAACAGAACTGGAAAAAAACCCATTTCTTTATACCAAATTCTTTCCTAAGGCCCTTGAGAACAAAACTGATTGTACTCCAGGGCTCAGCGTACATCTCCTCCCCTCCCCCAGGTGGTGCTGCTCCCCCTAGCAGCAGCGGAGCCCAATGTGGGGCATCCCCACCCTCCCTGTAGGGCCCCCCACTCACCAAGCAGAGTGCTCTTGATGCTGCGTGCAAAGCATGGCACATGGAAATAGTTGGGGGCTATATGATAACGTCACCGCCAGCTTCTTCCAGGTGGCCCATTTTGAGCTGTTCAGAGGGAGGGCCCAAGGTAAAGCTGCCCTGCTCACCCCACTGACTTACAGCCCATAGAGATCCCAGCTGCAGGCAATATGCTCATCCTGCTCATGTGGGGCCCCCTGAAGTGTGATCTGGCCTAGATGCCTTTAAGAGGGGATTGGACGGATTTCTGGAGGAAAGGTCCATCGTGGGCTGTAGGCCATGATGGATTGTGTAACCTCCTTACAAAGGTGGTGGGCTACTTCAGAGTACCGGGTGCAAGGGAGTGGCAACAGGATGCAAGATTCTTGTTGTCTCGTGCCTCCCTGGGGCACCTGGTGGGCCGCTGTGAGATACAGGAAGCTGGACTAGATGGGCCTTTGGCCTGATCCAGCAGGGCTCTTCTTACGTTCTTATGACATGCAGTATGGGGCTATGACACCCCTCTCTCATGAAGGGGGACTTTGGCAGAGGGGAGCACTTGGCTCACAAACACCCCACACCGGGCACCAAAAGCCACCATCCTGCACAAGACACAGGGCATATGCTCACAGAAACAGGTTCTTAACGTTTGTCCTCTCAGAGCTCACGTTGCAGGCAATCTATACCATCAGCTCCACACGCATGAATCAAGGTCAGGGGAATCCACACACTCACCACAATCTCTGGCTGCACAGGCATCCCCCACACTGGCCCACTGCAGCCCCCCCCCAAGGACTGTGGCATCCATGGCCAGAACCCCGCCCACTACTGGAGGCACACCTCTGTGGCTCCGCCCTGCTTCAGGACACCAAGCAGGCAACAGGCGCCACACATCCATGCCTGGAAACAGGTGTCACCCATCCCTCATCAGTGCTGCCTAACTCCCTCCCAGGCTGCAGATCTATGCACACTTCCCTGAGAGTCACCCCATTGAATCAAGTGGGACTACCTCAAGGTACGCAAGCATAGGATTGTGCTCTGAAGCGGGGAGAGACAGCTGAGAATGTTGCTACTATTGTCAATGCCTCTGCTCTTTGCGTTCCCCTCCTTCCTTGCTCTCTGCAGGCTGCTGCCCCACAGGTGAGGGCACCAGGAAGTGTACAGCCTCACCGAAGCAAGCGGTGGAGCCCTGCCACCCCCCACGCTGACCTCCTGGGCTTCTCCCACCTGCGCTCCTATAGCTTTGCAAACTCCATGGCACACAGCAAGCCAACTGGGGCTGCCAGACCACACTGGCACCTGTGACATGGGCATACATTGGAGAGCTTGCAATGGTGCAAGCACTCTGCTGGGAAGAAATGGTTGGCCACTCACCATTCAGATGCTGCTCTCCCAGGGATCCCGTGTAATGAACAATAATCAAAAGAACTTTCCCCAGCAAGTCCCAGGGGGGTTCACCATAAAGGGAGGGTCCACATAGCCAGGTCGTGCCCTTTCCCTGGAGTAGGTGCCAGCTGTGCCTGCTGCTGGGTCTGCGCCTGCTGCTTAGCAAGCGCAGGGCTGAGGACAGCAGACGGCCCAAACGGGTGCCTGAGGCTGACCCCGGCGTAAGGGGATAACTGTCCCTTTGCCCTGTGGTGAGCTCCAGCTGCCTCCTACCCTGCCTCCTATGGCTGAGCGGGATCCGAGGGATCCAAGCAGGGTCTGGACACACAGGACAGCTGACCTTGGCTTTCCTTGAACAAAGGGACAGGTCTGCAGCCCTTGTCACAAAGGCAGACTGAGAAAGCCAGGCAAAGGAGCCACAAAACAGACAGTTCAGCCTTGGTAGGAGAGAGGACAGCACACAAGCTCCTAAAGTAGGGATTAAGATCACCTACTGGTAGAAGCCAATATTTACACACTTGCAGACCATCTATATCAGGGGGGTCAAACTCATTTCACACAGTGGGCCAAACAGTACTTATGACACCTGGTGAGGACCGGAAGTGATGTCGTTAAGTAGGAAGTGATGTCATTAAGTAGCTCATAAACAGAAATAAACAAATAAATAGAAGAGAACAATATGCTAATATTGATCATATTTTCAAGATATGGGGTAGCCCAATTATCATGCTGAATGCTACCCTTTCAGCAGTGCCCACTCAATAGCTGATGGTGATGGTGATGGTGATGGAGAGCCCAAGGGGCAGATAAAGATCTTCTGCAGGCTGCATCCGCCCCTCCCAAACCGTACGTTTGACACCCCTGATCTCTATGCTGTGTGGTTCAGCTGGCAGGCTGTTTCTCTTCCAAAAGAACCTGCATCCCCCAATCTCTGTACAACAACCTGGCTACGCCATCACAATGGCCCACTAACCCAGAACTATCCTGCAACTTGAGGTCTTTAAAAAAAAACACTGGCAGAGGTAGTCTGGAATTTGAGAAGTGCCATGTATAAAGCTTTTGCAACGGGCAGTGTTTCAAGGATTAACAGGATCCCATTTGTTTCCCCCACTAGACTCAGCCATTAGCGGGTGGTGGCGTCCCAGCTTCAGAGGGTACTGGAGGAAACGGATTATCTGGACCCATTCCAATCTGGCTTCAGGCCGGGGTTCGGGACGGAGACTGCCTTGGTCGCCTTGGTGGATGACCTGCGCCGGGGGATGGACAGGGGAAGTGCGACCCTGTTAGTCCTGCTGGACCTCTCAGCGGCTTTCAACACCATCGACCATGGTGACACCCAACTTTATCTCTCCTTTCCCCCCGATTCTGAGGAGGTGGTTGAGGTCCTGGATCGCTGTCTGGAGGCGGTTGGGGGCTGGATGTGGGCGAACAAGCTGAAATTAAATCCGGATAAGACAGAGGTGCTTTTGGTTCGGAAATCCACAGCTCAGGTATTGGACTATCGCCCTGCTCTGAATGGGGTTGCACTTCCTCTGAAAGAGCAGGTTCGCAGCCTGGGGGTTCTCCTGGATTCACAGCTACACCTGAACTCCCAGGTGGCAGCGGTGGCCAGGGGAGCCTTTGCTCAGCTTCGGCTGATTCGCCAGCTGCGGCCGTACCTGAGCTGTGCGGACCTGGCCACAGTGACCCATGCCCTAGTGACATCTAGGTTAGATTATTGCAATGTGCTCTATGTGGGGCTGCCTTTGAAGACGGTCCAGAAATTACAACTAGTACAGAACGCGGCGGCTCGGGTCGTTGCTGGGGCACGTCGGTTTGACTCTGTCGAGCCGCTGCTTCGGCGACTGCACTGGCTGCCGGTTCTGTTCCGGGCCCAATTCAAGGTGCTAGTTTTGACTTTTAAACCCCTTTATGGCTCGGGTCCGGGGTATTTGAGGGACCGCCTTCTTCCATATAATCTTGGGAGCTGGTGGTGCCTGAATAAGGACAAGGAAGCCTATTGTTCCTCCGGGGTCCCCCGTGCCATGAATGCGGGGACCTGACTTACTTGTATAGATGAATGTCAAGGCCCTTACCACATTAAACCCGCTTGAGACGCCACTCGTGTCTGCTTTGCCTAGACCTTCTCGGGATTGGGCCCACCGCAGAGTGAGTACAGACCCAACCCTGGTCACGGCCCCCATGGAACCCGTGGCAACAGGCACGATTTAATTTATAATACCAAGTTCTCTGAATACAATGGGATGGTGTGACACACAGACACCCTCAGTGCCTACCTCGTTCTTTGGAAGGAGGTTGATATTGAAGGGGGTTGGGATCCTGATACCTGCTCAGTTCCCCAATGCTTTGAGGGAGAACCTGGGTTGCATGGTGGCTAAATGACTGGACTTAGACCAGAGAGGTTATCAGCTCAATCCTATGGGTCATCGGTACTGTCAGAACTCATGTTTTGACCATTCAACCTGCTTTACCGGTGCATGAAATGTCAAGATGGTCATGCTGTCAAGATGGTGGGAGATGGGTGCTGTGGGTGGGCGGGGGGGCAAGAGGAGTAACTGGGCAGTTCTGGGGGGAGAGCAGGAGGTGAGAAGTGCGCAGGACAGGGCAGATCCCAGTTTGGCTTTGCTGCTCCTTGACTCTCCTTAGATTGACACGAGCTGTAGAGTTGCCTAGTTGGGTGATTCTGGGCCAGTTACCCTCTTGCAGCCTTGCTCGGCTGTTGCAAAGAGAAAAGTCAAAGGGAACCAGGATTTTCGCTCTGAGAAAGGATGGAGCACAATTTAGAAGACTGAATTGCTCCCACATCCGCAGAGGCCAGTTCTTCTTGCAAGGGAAAAAGGCGCTTGGAAGAAGCACAGAAGCCCTGTGGAGGTGTGTTGTTTACATAGCACCACAAAATCTTTTTCATGTATAATTAACCCATTTGGGACCGGACGGCCATCTTCAAGATCCTGATATCTTTATCTATGGGGGGGAAAAAAACCAGGTTCTGAATACAGAAGATGAAATCCAAGGACTTCACACACATTCATGTGCACAGGTGCGTGGAGAAACATAGTTGCAGTTCCCTCGTTTCCACGTACCGTCCTTCAATTCGATCTCCTTCCTTTGACTCACCTGGATTTTTTCCACCTCCTTCCTGAGTCTACCTGAAAAACTCCAGGCATATGAGGATGCAACATGGCCTTGCAATAAAGAACTGGCTGCTGTGACGGAAGGTACTTGCTTCATGTCCTCTTTCGGTGCAAAAAGCAACAACAATGAGAACCGTTTTTTACAGGTGAAATCCACCAGCTCGTCATGTCCATGATCTGAACATGGAGCAGGTATGGATTTCATTTCTAATTACAGAATACTATTCACCAAATAACGGTTCCCATAGCACAGATCTCCAGGGCATTTATAGTTAATAGTGAAAAAATATATTTTCTTATTCTGTAAACTCTCCCAAATGTTGAGATGACTATAATCTCTTCTGTGTCCCTTTAACCATACCATTTTTTTTGAACTCCTCTTCTAATTTGGAAGCATATTCTCAGAAAAATGTGTGGAAGTTTCTACTTTTCTCCAAATGTTCATGTTTCTTCCTATTTCATCACCAATCAGTTTTAAACATTCTTCAATATGTCATGAAGGTGTGTGCTAAGTGGCAGGGTACAAACTATAAAAAGGGGGGAAGCTATCAAGACGCAAAAGAAACATTCTGGAGGGCATATTTAAATAGAACCATGAAACTTTCTGAAATGAATACCGTCTGTGAATAAGCCAACGAAAGGAAAAATAGTGGTTAGAACAGTTCGATTTTACTAAAATAAATTACATTTTAAAATGAAATCCTACCTAAACCTCCATGTACTGACGGCTATGCCGCATCCCATGGGGGAGTTGAGCAGGTAGAAAGTCTCCTTGGGCCATTTGTCCCCTTGCCCCAAGGTAAGCCCCAGCCTGGGCAATGGGTCAACTCATATCTCGTTGCTGCACACACAGTTATGTGGGGAACCAAACTGGAAGTATTTTAAAACTGAGTTTAGAAAAAAAAATACGTGGTTGCTAGTCCTCAAGGTCTGACAGTGTGCTTGGAATGACTAGTGAAATCTCAACAGCCATAAATCAATCATTCTGGAATGCAGGAAGAGAGCATGACTACCACACCCTGAAGTCCTTCTCCCAGTCTCCTTCAGGCTCGCCAAAGCAAACTCTCTGAGGGCTGAATCCAGAGCCCTCCAGCAGGAGTGATACAAGAGTGCCGCTTGCGCTGTTGCCATAAAAGTAACATAAGGCATACGCAATGCAGGCCGTAAGCTCTTATCGCCCACACTGCAACACCGCCAGCTCAACACCACCTGGAGGCAGCGATGTGATGTTGGCAAGATGTAATCTTACCCCTTGCTGGCATTGCAGGGATTCTGGATGGGGCGGCTGGGAGTTCCTGGGAGGGGGAGGGGGGGGGGGGGGGGGAGGGAGAGGTGGGCTCCACTGCCAGATCTTATCCCTGGCGGAGGCTCAGGCAGCTCGACCCAGGATTGCTCAAATCACTGCCGGAAAAACACCCAGTGATGAGGCAGGGAGCCCCATTGCAGTCGGCAGGTCTTTCCCCAGGGCAAGGTGAAAAACGTCCCTTCTCCTGGGGAGACTCCACTGGCACCCATGGCAGCCACACAGTTCTGGATTGGGTTGCCCATCTGAAACTGGCTTCCATAACTCATTAATCGGCCTGATGTGCAGAGCTCTTTGCAAACAGATCTTTGTTCAAAGAGACCCAACAGTCCTGGATATTGGGCCAACAATAGTTACTTCTATATGCAATACAGAGAATTGATCCACTAGTTCCATCCCGAAAAATAAGAGCAAGATGGTTTCAATTCTATACATAGTTCTGGGTCAGGAATATGGGCTGGCGGAGGAGATGAGCAGGTTCTGGGGAGTAACAAGTCTCCCATTTGTTCCTCCCACTAGAACCAGCCGACAAGATGAACGGATCCACCGTGACAGAGTTTGTCTTATTGGGCTTTTCCAGCTCCCAGATTCCCTGGCTGGTCGTTTTACTTCTGGTCTTGATCTGCTACACCACCGTCCTTGTGGGCAACTTGCTGATCATGGTGACTGTGTGGACTGACACTAAGCTCTTCCACTGCGCCATGTATTTCTTCCTTGCCAACCTTTCCCTCTGTGACATAACTTTCAGTTCAGTGGCCGCCCCTAAACTACTGACTGAACTACTGAGTGGTGACTGTACAATTTCTTATGCAGGCTGCATGGCCCAGGTGTTTACTCTCCACTTCGCTGGAGGTGCAGAAGTTTTCATCCTCAGTGTGATGGCCTACGATCGTTACGTGGCCATCTGCCACCCACTGAGGTATGCAACCATCATGGGGCGGCAGCGCTGCTCCAGCCTCCTCATCCTTTCCTGGGTAGGTGGCTTCATTCATGGAGTCTCCCAGACAGTGGTCACAGCCCAGCTACCGTTCTGTGGACCGAATGTGCTGGACAGTTTCTTCTGTGACATCACCCAATTAAAAAAGCTGGCCTGTTCCAATATCTATGTTAGTGAGACCCTCTACATTTTAAGTGATAGCTTGATGATTCTACCCACCCTTCTGATCTTGCTGGTTTCATATATCACCATCCTGGCCACCCTCTGTGGCCGATTTGGGAAGGGTGCCAGGAAGGGTCTCTCTACCTGTAGCTCTCACTTGATGGTCATCTTCCTCTTCTATGGACCACTGGCTTTTGTGAATGTGAAACCGTCCTCCACCTCCCAGGTGGACAAAATGGCCAGCATGTTCTACGTGGTGGTCACACCTGCCCTCAATCCCCTCATCTACAGTTTGAGGAACAAAGAGGTGAAGGAAGCCATGTGGAAGTTGAAACAGAAATGTGACCATTTCCTGCTTCCTCAACGGGAAGAGATGTGTGGAACGTCCTTCTCCTGCCAAATCATTTGTTGTGCACACGAGACCAAATAAGCCCAATATAGAATTGGATTTTAGGTATGAGGTCCAGGGCATGCTACCCCTGGAGAAATAATAAACCTTGCCCTATATTCCCTCACACTTTTACAAATCAACTATTCATCGGATCCTGCATATAGACCTCTGTATGAGGATCCTAAACAGGGAGAACATGATGGATTGCTGCTCCACAATAGCTGTGTGAAGAGGCACTGTTTAAAATGGTTCTTCTCTTATATTTAAAGGGGGGAGAATATTATCAATATTCTTAGGACATTGTACCTTCTATGGCTCAATCCTAGCCAATTTTCCAGACTGACTCCTACAGGAGGGACTCCCATATAGGGGGAACTGAGAACTAGTTTCCCTGCCTGAGCTGACGGAGTTGGTCTCGAGCGTGGTGTTGGAGTCCCCCCGCCTGTTGGTGTTGGGGGACTTTAATGTCCATGCCGAGGCCCCAGGAACAGCTGTGGCTCAGGATTTCATGGCCTCCATGGCAACCATGGGTCTGCCTCAAATAATATCTGCCCCAACGCAAGATGCTGGATCTGGTGTTTACTGCAGGGCAGGTTGATGATGATCTGGAGGTGGAGGACATTGAGATCACTCCTTTGTCATGGATAGATCACCTTCTGGTGGGATTTAGGCTCATTGCAGCTTCTCACCTCTGCAATGGCGGGGGATCGCACTTTATGATCCGCCCTCGGAGGCTGATGGATCCAAACAGATTCCTGAGGGCTCTGGGGGATTTTCCTGTTGCCAGAGTTGGAGACCCACCCGGTGCCCTGGTCGACCTCTGGAATACGGAGATGGCCAGGGCCCTGGATGAGATCACTCCTGAGCGTTCCCTGCCCAGTCGCAGAATCAGAGCGGCTCCTTGGTTCTCTAAGGAGCTGCGAATGATGAAGCGGCAGGGCAGACGACTAGAGCGTCAGTGGCGAAAGACTTGTACCGAATCTGACCGGACACGGGCTAGGGCCCAGTTAAAAGCTTACTCTAGGGCAGTGGTGGTGGCTAAGAGGGCACACTTCTCTGTCACCATTGCATCTGCAGAGAACCGTCCGGCTGAGCTCTTCCATGTGTTCCGTAGTCTTTTACATCTTGCCCCCCCTTACTCGTGGAGAGGAGCACATGGAGGCTCGCTGTGACGAGTTCGCAAAACATTTTGCAGAGAAGGTCGATCAGATTCGGCATGACTTGGACGCTGCTGTGGGCATATCTAGTGATGTCCCCGGGGAACCTGTCTATCCTACCAATTGGGATTTTTTCCAGCTTGTAGAGCCTGAGGATGTGGACAGGATTCTCTGGAGTGTGAGAGAATTTCACACTTTCAGCGACAGCGTAGTCATTCCACCCTGCTTTCTGACCTTGTTGATTTCATATGTCCCCATCCTGGCCACACTGTGTGCCCATTTTGGGAAGGGCAGCAGGAAAGGTCTCCCCACCTGTGGAGACCTGTAGAGACACCTGACCTTTGTCTTCCTCTTCCACTGTCCCACCAGGAGAAGGGCCCTTCCTCTTCTACGGCCAGTTCAATGGCTTGGCTTGTGAAGTTGACCACAAGCTCAGAGACGACTGAGCTCTTGCTCATCACTGAACCTCCAGATCCCAAGCACAATTGGACAACCTGCAACACATGTATCCCTGTTAGAATGCCCCCAGAAAAGAAGGGCCTTTTTGCTTGCCAGATGCAACGCCATGCCATCGGCAGTAATGCAAGGCAGATTTAGGGGCACCCCTTATAATGACAGACACTGTCTTTGTGCCCTTGGTGAGGCTGAGATTCTTGCTCACTTGATTTTTCACTGTCCACTCCATTCTGGGGCCTGGAAGAAGCTTTTAGACCCAATGTTGACGGCGAAGCATCAAAGCTCGGAGTCCGAGATGCTGAAATATCTACTTTCGATGATAGGGCCAAATTTAATAGGGCAGGTGGCCGCCTTTTTGCACCATGTGGTGAAGTGCAGCCGTGTATTTTGGTTTTTTTGGGGGGAGGTTGGGGATTTGGGGGGGGCAAGATTTCTTTTATTTGATTTATGGTTTAAGTGTGTATTGTATATATGTATGTTTATATGTCTGCACGTATGCCAATAAAGCTTCCGAATCGAATCGGCAAGAAGAGGTGATGTGTGTGATTACGATATTTTTGTTGCTCTTGCATTCCATCAACACCAAAAGTCAGTGGCGCCCCTACAGGCAGGACAGAGCTCCAAGTTCTGCAAGGAGCCTTACCCTGTCATGTAAATCCCTCGCTTCACTTGCTGCAGTAGCCAGTAAGCAATGCCAAAACATTGCTTTTCCCCATGAGGATTGGCCAAAACAGCATGGGAAAAGAGCAGTTTCCATGGCAAGGTATGGCTCCTTGCAAAACTTAGAGTTCTGCCCCCCCTGTAGGGACACCGCTGCCGAAAATCCCATGAGTAGGGATGTGTGGTGTTTTTTTCAGTGATCAACAGAGAACGCAAAATAATGAGAATTTCTACTGAAAATGCAACATAAAACGAAATTCATTTCAAAATGTGAAAATACACTGCTTTTCCTGATTTTGACAGAGTTTGACACAAATTTAGATCAATTTCACAAAAATACCACCACTTTTGTTTCTTTTTGACACAGTTTTGAGGAATCTTCACATAGTTTTCAGTAAGGGATCAGGAGGAGAAGTGCCGAAACAGGAGGAAGCTTGCTTAAATTTGCATGAACATGCATGTCCATAGTTCACAGGGCATGCTGGCCTATTCCAGTGCAGGTTAGGATTGCACTGTAAGAACCTAATGCAGAGAGCTCAATGGGCCGGCACAAGTTTAGGAGGATAAAAGAAGAAGGCACCCATGTTTGCCATACCAAGAATGTCTGGGGTGTAAAGTAAATAAATTGACTGAACCTACCTCTGTTTTTGAGAAAAAGGCATTTGCCCTGTCGATAAAGCTGTCGATAGAAACTTTTTCATTCTGAAGTTTACAAGAACTGCAAAATCAACTTCAGTTGTAATTAACCCCATGGGATTGTCCAGGCTGCTGACGTTTTTGTCAACTTTAGGAAAAGGCATTGTGCACAGAGGGTGAAATCCAAGAATCTCAGATTGCAGGAAGATTATAGCAAGGGAAACTTGAAGGGCTCTTTCCTCTTCATTTTCAGTGGAGGTGAAATATATATTTTTTTCTTGCACCACAGCAAGAAGAAGCTTATTTTCACTGAAGTTCCCAGTTCTCTCATTTTCTTAAGGGTACTGACCTACACCATACCACCTTCCAATGCCATCTTCTTACTTTTCTCGCCTGAATTTCTTGCATCTCCTTTTTCTATGCATTCTGAGCTTTCTTGAAAGTTCACATTTGATGACTGCAGGATTTCCTTGAATATAGTCTTGATTGCTGAGAAGGAGGGTACCTGCCGCAGATCCACTTTGAATGTAAACTGCATCAAGGGTGAGTATTGTGTTTAGTTTTGTGACTCTGTAAACTATGGAATGTGGGACGTGGTGGAGCAGCGGGTTAAACTGCTGTTGCTGAACTTGTTGACTGGAAGGTTGGCAGTTCAAGGTTGCATGACGGAGTGAACTCCGGTCGCTTGTTCCAGCTCCTGCGAACCTAGTAGTTCTAGAGCATGTAAAAATGTGATTAGATAAATTAAATGGGGACCACTTTGGTGGGAAGGTAACGGCATTTCGTGTGCCTCAGCATATACTCATGCCGGCCACATGACCACGGAAGCTTTTCCTCGGACAAAACGCTGGCTCTACAGGCTTAGAAATGAAGATGAGCACTGTCCCCTACAGTCGGTCTTGACGAGACCATTTGGTCGTGGGGAAACCTTTACCTTTAAACTATGGAAAGTGTTGCTTTTGTTTCTCTGGGTGAGCCTCTTGCAAATACAGGTTCTTTTCAAGTCTAAATGTATACATATACATTTATACAATTTACTAAGGCTGCAAGCCCATGCACATCTAACTGGAATTAAGCACCACTGAAAATTATGGGAGTTACATCTGACCACAGACACAGGATTTATGCACAGGATTGTGCTTTGTTACTATTGGAGTAGTGATCATTCATTGCCTTTAGCAATTGTTTTACAGCTTGCAATGCTCAAACTGACTATCAGTTAAAAATACAAAGAACCAACATGACGAACTGGAATGGGTCAAACAAAAATCATAGACTGTGAATGGCTAAATGCCATAGAGGCTGATTCAATAAGGTATCAACTCTTTCCCACTGTAAAGAAGTTTGTGTTTTGTTTTGATTCTTAAATCAGTGCATATCTACAATATTATTATATGTCAGGTATCTGGACTTTGGATTTATCTGGACTTGGGTATAATTGCATAAATTTAAAGAGAAATGCTTCCTCTTGCTCTTTTCACTGTTAATATGTCATTTTCTGGTGGCAGAGTAGGAATGTTATTACAACTTAAGATTTGTTTTACCATTTACCAATCATGGTTCAGTATTTCCAGACTCATCATTAGGAAAAATGTTTAATGAAATATATCAGAGCCAAAAAATAATCTCAAAATCTACTTCTCAGTTCTATGTGATGACAGAAAGAGAAGGATCCCCTGAGTCTAAATATAAAATTATCATTGTATAAAAAGCAAATAATGGCTTCAGATATGGAGCAGAACACTATTCTGAACAAGGTCTGAATGATATTGAACAAACGTAAACTCTCTTCTGCAGAACTAAGAACATAGGTTACAAGGGACGAACTCTCTCTAGTTTAAATAGTTTCAACAGAAGACACTGTCTCAATCTTTATTTTTATCTGTCTTCAGAACTCCAGTTACAAGAGGAGATGGAAATCACTGTGGAAGACATGACGTTGCCTCATACATTTATCAGATTGGGGGTATGTGTGATATTTGTTTCATGAATCTCCCATCCTTCCGCCAAGGAGCTCAGGGTAGCACACCCTTTTTCCCCCTCAGTACAGTCCTTTGAGGTAGGTTGTATTGAGACCAAGTGTCAAGGCCATCCATTGATCCCCACTGCTGAATAAAGATAGTAAGGGTCTGCAATTCTATCTCCCCAATCCCTGCATGACACTATGGCTACTTCATCACAATAGATCAGTAGCCCATCCCAGAGCTGACCAGCCCTGCTACTTGAGGTCTTTTTCAACGCAGTGGCAGAAGTCGAGCTTGGGAACTTCTCCATGTAAAAAAAGTCTCTGCTCTACCTAGGAACAGTCACTGCTATGTCAGTTATTGTGGGAGGTCTTTGCGAAGGTGTATCAAAACTGTGCCCCACACATGCTTGTCACAGGCACAGGAACAAAAATAGAAGTTTGACAATCTGAGCATTCTCTCCTAAACTAACCACAACATCATTTCTAGTCCTCCATGTCCTGAGGATATGTTTGGAATATCTAGTGGAATCTGAGGATTTCTGTCTAGTTCAATCCTAGTGTCCTGAAGGAAGAGAAAATGGCTACATAGACTCTCCCAGACACATACTCCCAACATAACTTCCCACTTGAGTTTCAAATCCAGAGGCCTCCTTGAGGTAAGGGACAGGGACGAACAGAGCCCCGAGTGCGCCCATGGCAGGGCGACGAAACCGCGCCCCCAGCACATCACCCCGCCCCCGTGCATTGCCCAGCCATGCCTCCCTGTGCCCAGAATAGCTCCATTTTGGAGCGAAACGGACGCTAGGGAGGGCGGCCAGGCCAGACAGCGAGCGGGTTAGTCCGCAGCTCCGCTCAATGGCGCCCCACCGCTGCCCAGCGCCCATGGCTTGTGCCACCCCAGGCTATACCCTTCCTCCACCTCTGGTAAGGGAATGTTTGTTCCTTGGCTCAGGGCAAGCCTCCCATGCCTTGCTTTCTCTACTTAGATCTGCACCAGCAATTTTGCGGGTGCACATCTGAATGGACCATGGTAGGTGTAAGGCCTGGAAGGGGATAGGATATAGATAGAGCTGCTGCTGCCGATATCTTTCCCTTCCTACCGTTGACCAGTCCCAGGGTGTCCTAGTCCCCACCCAGATCCCTGCCTGGTCCAGCCCCAGCCCTATTCCTGACCTCCCTCCACCTGCCACAACCACTAACAGAACATGCCAGCAGATGGTTGTCGGGCCACCAGAACAGCACACTCACTTGCTGGCACTTGCGCCTGCATCCTGGTCCAGTGGAGCTCCTGATGGAGGACTTATTTCGGATTGAGCTGTCAGTCTCGTCAACTCAAACTCCCCCAACTGGAAATCATCAAACAAGATGATATGGTGATTAATCTGCCTGACCTGCACAGCTCTGTGCAAACAGATAATTCAGAGTGTTCAAAAAATTGGGATATTGGGCTAGAAGGAGTTCTTTGTGTGCAGGATAGAGACAGAAGCCATCAGTTCCATCTAGAAAAAGAGCAAGAAGTATTAGATTCAATTCATAGTTCCAGGTGAGGAAAATAGGGTAGTACGAGAGACAAACAGGACCTGGAAGGTAACAAGTATCCCGTTTGTTTCTCCCACTAGAACCAGCCATCAAGATGAACGGATCCACCGTGACAGAGTTTGTCTTATTGGGCTTTTCCGGCTCCCAGATTCCCTGGCTGGTCGTTTTACTTCTGGTCTTGACCTGCTACACCACCGTCCTTGTGGGCAACTTGCTGATCACGGTGACTGTGTGGACTGACACTAAGCTCTTCCACTACCCCATGTATTTCTTCCTTGCCAACCTGTCCCTCTGTGACATATCTTTGAGTTCAGTGGCCGCCCCTAAACTACTGACTGATCTACTGATTGGTGGCTGTACAATTTCTTATGCAGGCTGCATGGTCCAGGTGTTTACCGCCCACTTCGCTGGAGGTACAGAACTTTTCGTCCTCAGTGTGATGGCCTACGATCGTTACCTGGCCATCTGCCACCCACTGAGGTATGCAACCATCATGGGGCGGCAGCACTGCTCCAGCCTCCTCATACTTTCCTGGGTAGGTGGCTTCATTCATGGAGTCTCTCAGACACTGGTCACAGCCCAGCTACCGTTCTGTGGACCGAATGTGCTGGACAATTTCTACTGTGACATCACCCAATTAGAAAAGCTGGCCTGTTCCAACATCTATGTTAATGAGACCCTCTACATTTTCAATGATGGCTTGATGATTGTACCCAACATTCTGATCGTGCTGGCTTCATATATCACCATCCTGGCCACCCTCTGTGGCCAATTTGGGAAGGGTGCCAGGAAGGGTCTCTCTACCTGTAGCTCTCACTTGATGGTCATCTTCCTCTTTTATGGACCACTGGCTTTTGTGTATGTGAAACCCTCCTCCACCTCCCACTTGGACAAAATGCCCTGCATGTTCTACATGGTGGTCACACCTGCCCTCAATCCCCTTATCTACAGTTTGAGGAACAAAGATTTGAAAGACGCCGTGGGGAGGCTGAAGAACAAGTGCAAACTCCTCTTGCTGCCTCAATGAGAGTAGATGTGTGGACATTCCAAATCAATTGTGGTACAGATGAGGACTAGTGTCCCAAAGTAGAGATGGAGTTCATGTAAGGAAGGTAAATTGTCTAGACAAGTTCCCACAGGAAAAATAATGAAATCAAATATGGAGTAAAACTCTCCATTTAGAACTGTGTAGCAAGATCCTAAAAATAGATAACATTATGCCTTGATGCTCCATAATAGCCGGACAAAGCAGCATTGTTTAAACTGGAGCATCTCTGCTGAACTATCCGAGCATGCCCCATTGTCAGTAGTGCCCCTTTGGTCTCTGACTGTGCTTAACTACCTTAACAGTCCTTTTAAAACAGTAGGGCAAGTGCGACTGTTGTCTACTGCTGGACCATTAGGAGCCTCCAAAATGTGCATCAACAGCTCTGCATACCCTCCCCCATTACAGAGCCTAGGCTGTACTGACTCCTGTAATTCAGTAGTGAGGTAGTTTCATGGGGGGCGGGGGGGGGGGCATTGTGGAAGACGGAAGGGTGGATACTGGCTGCAGTGACGTGAACCAAGATGCTATTTCCAAAACCCAGCAGAGCACTCCCCCTGGATCACCATGAATTCATGCCAGCAAAATGGCTGGTGAGGTCCATACAGGCTTGTAGGCGTTTGGGCAGCTTACCAGGGGGTTAGGGTTAGGGTTAGGGTTAGTGAAACGTGAAATATGTTTTATTTACCCCCTTCTGGTTGCCCAATCACCCCTCCCCACCTCAGCACGCAGTGTGCAGTTACTCGATGCAGCTGTGTTCTAGAGCATGGCAAAGGATAGGCTTGCAGCCTGGACACAACATCTAGACCACTGGTACAGTTGCACATGTTCATTGCAAAATGTGTCCAGTGAAAACTTGGAAGGTGAACCTGCGTAGTGCTTTGGCTAAATTAGCCCATCAGCTGGCCCACGGTGTGCAGACACACTGGTACGGGTTCTGCTGCAGACCATGGCCCCACCCTTAGAATGTCCCCAGCTAGCCTCACTCTCTTCCCTGATCCTTCCCTGGAAAGCCCTCCACTGACCTAGTGGCTCCATTGAAGTTTGAGCAATCCATTGATGCATGCTGAGGTGGTGAGCATGGACCATTCATTCTGGTGGACCAGGCACGTGCATTAGGGCTGCAGTTACAGTGGTCAAGGCCTTCCGTGAGTTCCGTCAGTGGAAGACCCTGATAGGATGAGGCCATTACTGGACTTAAACCAGAGAGATGTCATGGCTCTGTTGGGTGAATTTCAAGCCAGCTGCGTTCTCTCAGCTCAATCTACATCGCAGGGTGGTTGTAAAGATAAACGTGGACCATAATAATTGTGAACCATATAATTGTGAGCTGCCTAGGAGATCTGCCCTTGCAGAGGAAAGGTGGGATAAAAATATTTTAGATAAATAAATTGTGTTTATTTCCACACTGAGGTTGGTTGGGGTACAAATATATAACTGCATTTTTGCCAATGCAGGCTTTTCTTCCAAGGAGGAAAAATACTTGGACAAAACACACACCAAGCTGCTACAGTTTGGTTGTTCACAAGAGCTTCAAATATTTTTTTTCTTTGTAATTAACCCATTTGGGACTGAACAGCTGGTCGCCCTGTCCAGAAGGCTGACATCTTCATTACCTTAAAGGAAAGAGCACTGGCGTTCAGCATGGAAGTCCACAGATGGAAAGAAAGTTAGATCAAGGGTAGCTTGAAGGGCTGTATCCTCTCCAGATGAGGAAAAAGATCCTGGAAGGGTGGAGGAAGGAGTATTCTCACTCCATTTGTATAATTGCAGGAAGAATCTTATTTTCTATTGGAGGTGCCAGTTCTCTCAATTGCCAAAGAGCATCATCCTGGACCACACCACCTTCCACCTCCATCCATCTGCTCAGCTTGATTTCTTTCTCCATCCTTTCTGAGCCTTTCTAAAAAGATCACAACGTTTGACTGTGTCAGGATTGCCTTGTATTGACATATTGATCACCGAGGTGAAAGGTACTAGCCCCAGATCCCCTCTGAGTGTGCACTGCAACAAGCATATTTCTATGAATCATGTCTATGACTTTATACTTGAATCAGCTCCTTTTGCTTCTTTGGTTACACACATTTTGGGGCAATGTGTTACTGCACTTCTTGTGGGTGTAGTGACCATTTATTTCCTGTAGGAGTTGCCTTTCAATTTGTAACACTCCAAGTGACTTGCATTTTTTTCTTTAAAAGATCCTAAGGTGATAGAGGGTACTCAGTAAAATAATAAAATTGATAGATCATGAGCAGCCAAACTCCATAACAATGGACTAGATAAAGTAGAGATGGCTGTTTTTTAAACGAAACATGTTTTATAGTGTAATTTTTTATTACGCATACCAGTGCATATTTACAATATTATTAAATCAGAAGTTGAACACCAAAATAATCTGATACACAAAAGGCTACAGATAAGCTCAATCCGGCATGGCAACATTGAGCAAGGGCTGTAGCATATTTATTATGGTTTCCAATATCCTTCCAATATCTCTATGCAAAAGGACGACTCCCCCATATATGACAACCATCTCCTTGGGGAGCTTTTATTTCAAACATAAAGTTACATATTACACTTATTGATTTGATTTCTAGTGGACCATTTCATACTACCAAAGAGCACTTTTGCTGTAAATTCACCTTAAGGAAAAATCTCTGTTCGTCATTCTTTTCATTCCCCTCAAAGGTTAGAGGCGTTTTATTGTCCATCTCTCACGTCCAATTAAGAATATTTTGTGTGTTCACATCCAGAGGAATGTTTTAATAATAATTTGTATTTTTTTGAAAGGCTATGATTTTCTCAAGCCATCAATAGCTTTTCATGTTTCATTGTCATCCCGTTTCAACCAGGCTTTTGCCAACCGTGCTGTAAGAGTGCAATCCTAACCAGCTTTCCAGCACCAGGGTAAGGGCGATGCGGCTCAGAGGTGAGGGAACAAACATGCCCTTACCTTGAGGAGGCCTCTGTGACTACTGCTCAGGGACGAACAGAGACCCAAGTGCGCCCATGGCAGTGGAAATCACTCCTCTCCTTCACCGTTTAGCCAATCCTCACAGGGAACAGCAACATCTTGGCGTTGCTTACTGGCTACTGCAGCAAGGGAGAGGAGGGATTTACATGACAGGGTAAGGCTTCCTGCAACACTTAGAGCTTTGCCATCCCTGTAGAAACGCCTCTGCGGGTGGGCCAAACAACACGGGTTAGCTCGCGGGTTAGTCTGTGCAATGGTGCCCCACCGCTGCCAGCACCCATGGCTCGCGCCACCCCGGGCTATACCCGCCTCTGCTGCTGCTCCACTGCAGCATGCAGCACATGCCCCATTGGCTCAGCTATGTCAGTGCTGGGAAGCTGGTGAGGATTGCGCCCTGAATCGCAGACTGCAAATCAAATAAAGGGAAAATGTGCGGAAGTGGGGGTATTGATGAAAAGGAGAAACTAACCGTGCCACCCTAATCCTAACATGCACTGGAACAGGCAGGCCAGTCGTGCCCTTTCCCTGGAGTAGGCGCCAGCTGCCCCAATGGTCTCCTCGGGTCTGCGCCTGCTGCTTAGCAAGCGCAGGGCCGAGGACAGCAGACTGAGGCTGACCCCGGCGTAAGGGGATAACTGTCCCTTTGCCCTGTAGTGAGCTCCAGCTGCCTCCTACCCTGCCTCCTATGGCTGAGCGGGATCTGAGGGATCCAAGCAGGGTCTGGACACACAGGACAGCTGACCTTGGCTTTCTTTGAACAAAGGGACAGGTCTGCAGCCCTCGTCACAAAGGCAGACTGAGAAAGCCAGGCACAGGAGCCACAAAACAGACAGCCCAGCCTTGGTAGGAGAGAGGACTTTGCAAGCTCCTAAAGTAGGGACTAAGATCACCTACTGGTAGAAGCCAATATTTACACACTTACCCCGGCGGGCAGGAAAACGGTGGAACGTGGCGACGCAACAGGCGGACTGCCTCTCAAAGGTAAGTCCCACCCAGCGTACCGGGTGAATAATGCCACTGCATGGATCAGGGCTAAGGAGAACCAATTTGGATCAGGGCTAAAGAGAACCAGAGAAGAAAAATTGCTAAGAGTTGGCTGGAGGTAATGCTTCACGGGGATTAAATTGCCTGCTTTGGGAACCTGAAGTAAAATGCGTATCTTCCTAAGGGGATGGAAGGGAGTTCAGACCAATTTTGCTAAGTACAAGGTATGAAAAAAAAGAACTTTGCTTAAAGCAAAAGCAGATTAAACTGATTTGGAGTCGTGACGGTGCCAGTTTGGGAAACTGGTTTAGAATTGTGGTGGTGCCCTCTTCCTACCCAAGGGTGCAATCCTAACCTGGAGTTAGGCTGGCACAGTTAGGCCAGCAACATTTGGCCAGCACAAGGGGTCCAGCAAGGGGTCCAGCAATGTTTAAGGAGTCCATGCTGGTTGCAGGTGCTATTCTGAACATCCCTGCAGCCTCTGGAAGGTCTCTGCAGAGATCTTTAGGTCCTTCCTGGGGGTCTCTACTGAATTCTTCTGGTGGGAGATAATGTATCCCTTGCACCTAACCCCATTGGTCTCATAGGGGTTATTTATGGTCAATGATTTGTTATTTATGAATGCATTGTCCACAAGGATTTCCAGGAACCTAACTCTTGTGGATAATTCAGATTGATTGTATGGTTCACCATCAACTACCAGGCTATGAAAAAAAGTTAGAAAAGTTTCCACTTCTAAAAGGTTAGAAAACATTTCTTTTTTCCCTTATGCCCACAGAACATTTTAACTGAGACCTCAAATCAATTCTGTTCATATTTACAGAAAATCACATTTCTCGCTGTCACTAAGAATAGATAACCCCAGTCTGGAGGGAGGATTGTTCCTTCAGAAGGCGAATCATTGCTTTCCGTAGTGCAGACAAAACCTGGAAAGCAGTTAGTTGCCATGTTCTTCTCACAGAGCCAGTCGGATGGGGCTTGGTGTGGAGGTTATATTTGTACTTGCAGATGTTCCATTGAACAGTAGCTTTGGAGGCACTGATTGTTGGTCGGCCAAGAGAGTAGCAGATGATATAAATATGAAGTCTTGAATTACCTTAGGACTGCCGTGGAAATATAAGAACATCAGAAGAGCTCCACTGGATCAGGCCAAAGGCCCATCTAGTCCAGCTTCCTATATCTCACAGTGGCCCACCAGATGCCTCAGAGAGTGCACAAGACAATAAGATGCCTGCATCTCGTTGCCGCTCCCCAGCATCTGGCATTCTGAGGTAGCTCACTTCTAAAGAATGGAGGTTGCACTACCCATCACGGACTGTCGCCTGCGATGGACTTCTCCAGAAATCTGTCTAGTCCCCTTTTAAAGGAACCTAGGCCAGATGCCATCACCACCTCCTGTGGCAAGGAGTTCCACGGATTAAGTACCTGCTGGGTGAAAAAATATTTCCTTTCCTTTTTGTTATAACCATTTTTCACCCTTCCCCATTTTCTTATTGATAGGCAAGAAGTGAATGGCATGGGGAAACAAGACCATTGTGACCGAGTTTGTCCTCCTTGGCTTCTCCCAATCCCGGGAAGTCCAGCTCCTCCTATTTGTGTTCTTCTTCTTCCTCTATGTAGCCACCATCTTCAACAACCTTCTCATCCTCTTGGCCATTTCCCAGGACCACCATCTTTTCCATTCACCAATGTTCTTTCTGCTGGGTCATCTGGCTTGCTTGGACCTCGGCATGTCTTCTTTTGTCACTCCCAGGGTCCTTTTTGATTTCCTTGTCCAGCACCAGGCCATCACCTTCCAAGGTTGCATGGCCCAAATCTTCTTCCTCCACTTGTTTGGAGGCAGTGAGATGCTCTTGCTCATGGCTATGGCCTATGACCGCTATGTGGCGATCTGCCATCCTCTACGCTATGCTTCACTGATGAGCCGGCACCGTTGCATGGGCCTTGTGCTGGCCTCCTGGGCTGGTGGGGTCCTCCATAGCTGCGTGCAATTGGCCTTCATCATCAACGCCCCTTTTTGTGGACCCAACCATGTGGACAGTTTCTTCTGTGATATCCCCTCGGTCGTCAGATTGGCCTGTGTTGATATCTATCCCCTACAAGTCATGTTGATGACCAACAGTGGAATCATGTCCCTGGTCTGTTTTATCAACATACTTCTCTCCTATGGACTCATGCTATCTGCCGTCCACGCCAGGGCTGCCTCTGAGCGGACCTTCAAGGTGGTCTCCACATGTACTTCTCACTTCCTTATGGTCACCATGTACTTTGGACCTTGCATATTTATTTACCTGCGCCCATACACACACTTTAGAATTGATAAACTGCTTTCCATCTTCCACATAACCATCATTCCCTTGCTAAACCCATCCACCTACGCTCTGAAGAACGGAGAGATGAAGATGGCTATCAGGGGGTTGTTAGGAAGATGTTCTGGACAGATTTCGGCTCAGATTCTCACCATTCCAGCAGGAGGGCTGGCCTCTTGGATGCACAAGAGGAATTGTCTTCCAGGCCTTAATTAATTCTCACTGTTACCCAGCGACAGAATCTACAAACGACCTGGGGGAACGCTGGGCGGGACGTAGGTGGGACATCCGGGTGATTGGCAGCCTGTCCGCGGTGATCCGCAGCTGCCCTGGCCTCAGGGGGGGCTCCTGCTCACTGCGGAGGACGGGTGAGGGTCACGCCAGATGCCTGGGCGAGCAGCAGTGGGGCGTGCTAACCGGGGGCAGCCCCCCAGGCCAGGACAGCTGCAGAACGCTGCGGATGGGCAGCCAATCACGTGGAAGCACCGTGTAAGTCCCGCCCAGCATTCCCCCAGGTCGTTTGTAGATCCCGTCGCTGCTGTTACCCTTTGTACAACATTTGTATATGTATAATGTATATTCACCAGAGTTATTCAAACTGAGTTTGCCATGTTTGTCAATAACGTGAACATGACATGCTGGTATTATTCATTCATACCAAGGTTTTTCACCATTTGGGCCACTAGTGTCAAGCTCAGTTAGTTGCCCGCCCCCCAAAGCTTGTTGCCCAGGGCAAATGCACCCCCTGCACCTCTTTAGCTACACCCCTGCTCTCAAGGCAGGGCTGCAACCTGGCTGGGTGCCAAGACTGGTGGCACCGAGACCGCAGGGGAAAAGACACATATCAATATCATTTGGACAGGGGCACAAAGTATGTTCAAATGCAAACGTTAGAAGTTCTGAGTCCATATGTGGGAGCGAAACTATTTCGGTGCAGCTGAAAAAATAGAGTAGGCATAATAGACACCTGGTGGAACAGAGAGAACCTATGAGATGCTGTTATTTCTGAAGACAACCTCTACAGCAAGATCAAAGCGGGGACATTTTGGGGGTGGTGTCGCTGTGTATGTCAATAGGCTCCAACAAACTGGAACATAAAGGAACATGCTCCTCCACAGGATTACTGTGAGTACTTTGGTGCTGGGGACGTGCTATCACTCTGCTGATCAAGATGCTGAGGGCGAGTAAAGGAAAGTTGGTAAAGGAAATCAGGAGGTATACAAAGAAGATAGTGGGCACAATCCTATTGAAGTTAAGCCAACGCATAACACCTGCATCGGCCCAACATGGTCGCAAACGTGCTATAAGGCAAGTCTGTGATGCTCAAACAGGTGCTGAGCCAACATAAGAACACAAGAAGAGCCCCACTGGATCAGGCCAAAGGCCCATCTAGTCCAGCTTCCTGCATTTCGCAGCGGCAGAATGCCTGTATCCAGTGATGTCATGCAGGGGGTACGCGGGGGTACATGAGTACCGGTTCCTAGGATTACGGCTGGCCCCGCCCATTCGCCCGCCCACTCGTCAACTCCGCCCCCTGCAACATTTGAATTTCCTGCACGTTTGAGTTGCCTGCATGTTCTCAGAGCCAGGCAGGCAGCGAGCGGAGCCTTGCCTTGCCTTGCCACTGAAAAATGAGCTGCTCTGGGGTTTTGGAACTGTTGGGTCACTTCAACATGATGCCAGGCCTCCTTAACATGTTCTGGGGGTGCTGTGGAATACTGTTGTGGAAAACTGTTGGGTCAGTTTAAAATTGTCTGAGGCCTCAAAAAGGGCTTTTTTCATGTCCCTTCCTGCCACGACATCACTTCCGGCTTATGACGTCACTTCCGGTGGGCGGGTCCCAACACGTGCCAATCAAAAGTAAGTACCTGTTCTTAAATCATTGAGATGACACCACTGCCTGTATCATTCTCGCAGAATGCCTAAGCCTTGTATAGAAGAGGGAATTCAGGCAGGTGCAGCTGATCATGGCAGCCCAAATACCTTCTTCTATAAAATGCTTAAAGGTATAGACACTCTGTCCCAGAGGTGGAGGAAGGGTGTAGCCCGGGGTGGCGCGAGCCATGGGCGCCGGCAGCGGCGGGGTGCCATTGCACCGAGTCTGCAGACTACCCCATGCGCTGTCTGGCCCGCCCGCCCTCTCTCGCATCCATTCCGCTCCAAAATGGAGCTATTCTGGGCACAGGGAGGCATGGCTGGGCAACGCACGGGGGCGGGGTGACGTGCTGGGGGCGAGGTTTCGTCGCCCTGCCATGGGCCCACTCGGGGCTCTGTTCGTCCCTGCTCTGTCCCAGATTGTATCTGGAAACCCTAGACATATAGCACTGGCCTCAGCTAATTAGTTTGAGGGTGGATTCCTATACGCACTTACTCAGAAGTAAGTCCTATTGAACTACATGGGACTTACTTCTGAATAGACATGCACAAGTATTTTTTTTACCCAGCGGGTAGTTAATCTGTGGAACTCTTTGCCACAGGAGGTAGTGATGGCATCTGGTCTTGATGCCTTTAAGAGGGGATTGGATGGATTTCTGGAGGAAAGGTCCATCATGGGCTATAGGCAATGATGGATTGTGCAACCTCCTTACAAAGGTGGTGGGCTACTGGTATCCGGTGCAAGGGAGTGGCAACGGGATGCAAGCATCTTGTTGTCTCATGCCTCCCTGGGGCACCTGGTGGGCCGCTGTGAGATACAGGAAGCTGGACTAGATGGGCCTTTGGCCTGATCCAGCAGGGCTCTTCTTATGTTCTTATGTTTAGGTTGTACTGTCAGTCATTGCTACTGTGTTGTTTTAAACGCTTCCCTTCTTTCTCTTCAAATAACCTCCTTGCTGAATGGTATATGTTTTTCAGGGCACAAATCCTCACCTGGAGTTAGGCCGGCACAGTTAGGCCAGCAAAGTTTGGCCGGCACAAGGGCCACTGCAGAGTGCATTTGGACCACTCTAGGAGTCAGGGAGGGTGGCGCACGTCTGTGTGCTGGCCTCTCTGACTGAGAGCACAATTCTATACTGCACAGGATTGGCAAGGCTGGCCGGCCTGTGCCAAATCCAATGCAGTATTGGAGAAGCTAGAGCCTCCCCATGGCAAGGGCACATCCGCTGCTCTAGCGCCAACGCTGGGGTGCGATTGGCGTCCCCGCATCAACACTAATGCCATCGCATCGACACTATGATGTAGCATCGACACGACCGGCAGAGTAGGATTGCTCTGTCAGAGAGTGGTCCATACCTACTTTACGGTGTCCATACTGCTGGCCATACTGTGCCGGCCTAACTCCAGGTGAGGATTGTGCTCTCAATTACCTCTGGGCTTGGAATTCCTTTTTCTGTTGTATCAGAGGTGGGTGAGCTGTAATCACTGGTCAAAGCTCCCTCACATGCAAACCTAAGGACAGGTATGTAGGCTAACCCATGTGTTCTAGAGCAGTGCTTCTCATACTATCCCATGTGGCAGACTGCGAAATGTTTTTCAATATGCCAAGGGCCAATATGCCAAGGCAACAATTGGTTGTTCCCAATGTGCCAAGGACCAGTAGCATTGCTATGCCAGATTGTTACTATGGGTTCTTTCCTGTCAACTTGCCAGGAACCAGCAGCCAATGGCTTGTGTCCCAGGCCCAGTCCACACTTTGAGTAGCGCTGTTCTAGCGCACAAGTGGGAAAACTCCAAATCTTCCGATTTTCATGTTTGTTTTTAAATGAACCTCTCACTTGGTGCCCACCTGTGTCTATTTTGCAACAGGGAATAACGGTGAAGGTGGTTACATGTGCATCACACTAAAAACTTAGATTGAGATTGACTTATCTGTTCAAGTGATCAAGTCCTTAAAAAAAACAAAAACCACCAAACGCACACACAAAAACCAAGTTACGAAAATGGCAACACAGCTGTAGGGTGGGGGCCACCTACCTCCAGAGGTGGATCTACAGGGAGGGCAAAGCTCTAAGTGTTGCAAGGAGCCTCACCCTCTCATGTAAATCCCTCCTCTCCCTTGCTGCTGTAGCCAGTAAGCAACGCCAAGATGTTGCTGTTCCCTGTGAGG